>RPOG01001154.1:58899-176848 GCA_008086565.1 Thalassoma bifasciatum
AATAAAACATTCTTTGCAAATAAAAAGAATTTTAAAGCTGTTGAGAAATGTAAAAAACTTTTGTCCCGTAATTTTCACCTTGTCAAATGTCAGGGTGGTGCAACCGTAACATTAGACTTTTATTTTAAAGTGAAGAGAATAAAACAGGAAACAGGAAACTGCATCAGCCAGAGGAGCCCAAATGACATTTGTGACCAAGTGGAAAAGTTTGTAGATTTCTCTGAAATACTGATAAAAAAGGTTTTTTCACTTCATTGGTGACTGGAACAATTTCCATGTCAGGTGGTACAACCAATGTAATAATGTGAAATGTTATTTTAACATCAAATTATTTATCTTATTCACAAATAAAAGAAATGAAACACACAAAATGAAAATGTATGAGTCACTACAGACACTTGAGAGATACTTGCCAATAATTTCACACAGAAAAAATAACAGGAACATATAAATATATTTTCATATATTTGGTTGCTCCACCTGACATTTTTGGGTGCTCAAATTAAAAATACTAAAAAATAATGAACCTAAAAACTTTGAAATGTTAGTCAACTACTGAAATCTGTTAGAAAACATAATTCTTCTCTCAGAAATATGTTTTTATCCATTTTCAAAGAACTTTTAAAAATACGTTTTTAGACCCTCTTTTTGTCATTGACCCTTGTTCTAAAAGAAGCACAGGGCAGGGGCTTCAAACACCAAAGTTCAGCTTGTGTCCCTCCTGTTTTCTAACCTTTCAGTGAGCTGAATGTTTTCTGACCCTGTGAAAAAACATCCACAGGAAAACATCTGCAAAATGCATTAGAAAGCATCTTTCTATGCCTTCTTTAGCGAGCAACTTCAAGACTTTCTCTGCAACATTCACTGATCTTTATCACGTATATTCCAGCAGATCATGGTGCTGTTTGTCAATCAGACGTCAGAATGAGACAGAGATGTTTCCGGCTCTGATTGGCACTAACTGAACTCTTACAGCCAACGATAAGAAGATGATTTTCCTGCAGAAACGTTTCCTGGCCCTGTGCCATCGGGCCGTGGGTTACGTTTCACGCTGGCTCTAAGACAAGTTTTATTTCTGACAAACACAAACACTTACACTGAAGAATCTGCAGAAAAGCTCCTCATGCTCCTCTCTCTCTCTCTCTCCACAGGTACTTTTATTTACCTGAGGAGTGGAGGAAAACCTCGCATCCGTCACGTTTCCTCCGTGTTTGTGGAGCCAAAGCCGTCTCTTTGTTGCAGCTGCAGTAAATCTCTCTGTAAATTATCTTAAGCTCCTCTGATGTGGCTCCGCAAACGTTACCTTCATGTGCACGCATACATTAGCATCATATTACAACATAAACATCCACTTTTGGATTAACTTTTTAATCTCCACAAAAGGATTTCAGCAGGAAACATTTTATATCTGGAGTTTGTTACGATAATGTGACTTTTCCCTTCAACAGTCTCTCGTCTTTTGTCTGGAGCAGAAACCTCCTGCTGTGTCTTCATAATTCATTCTGCACGCTAACTCCACCGCCAAACAAGCAGCAGCTGCAGCAGCAACGACACAGAGAAGCTAAATAACAGAGAGTCACAGCCCCCACTTAGAAGAGCAACGCCACTTTTACAATCCTGGTTTCTATAACTGGATCCTCTCCTGAGATGAACATTTAGAGCGACACGAAAAAGCACCGCACACAGAGACAGAGAGAGAGAGAGAGAGAGAGAGAGAAACCTGCTGAAGCAAAGCTGAATTCATCCTCTGGCTGAACTAAGATCGGAAAAAAAGAAGAGGCACGACATTCAGGTCACGGCACGACAAAAAGAACATCTTTAGCCCGTCCTGCAGAAGTGTGTGCAAAGACTAAAGGTCAGCGGCTTCAAAATCCAAGTTTGATGCTTCGCAAAGATGCAAAAATAAGATTTGAGGAGGAAAGAGATGTTTTACTAACTGTTCCTGGGTCACGGTGTCAGGGTGAGTCAATCATGGATTTACAGTCTTTATAAAAACGACCCTGAAGAAAACTGAGGACTGAGCCAAGTCAAGTTTCTTCCTTCCTTCAGTGGATAAAAACTCCCAGCATGCAACAGACAGAAAACTAAACACTTGTTTGTCTCAGGCGCTTCTGCTTTCTTAATTATGGCGCTTTTCCACTCTACAGTTCCAGCTCTATTCGTCTCTACTGGGTTTGGTTATCTTTTCCTCTAGCCCGACTACAGACTCACGGTGGGCGTGGATCTTATAACACAGCTGCGCTAAAGTGCTGCGCAGAAGTGCGTGCATGTTCATCTATAACGCCACACAAACATCATTTTGTACTAACATATGTGCCACCGTGGTCTTTAAAGGAAAAAAAAAAGCTTTCAAAAGATTTCATTAAAGTAATACAGCGGCTCAATGTGGGTCGTCATGACAACGGAGGTAAACAACAGCCTGGTGCTGCTGCACGCGGAGGAAAACGAAGGAGCTGCTTCCTGACATCAACTCTTCCCTGGATCCAGTGAGATCACTTTAATTTTTGATTTTTGGGCCTGGTATAGCAGAGATTTGTTGTTGATCAATCATTCTTCTTTGAACTGGTTTTCCTTTTTGGTTCCCTGTGGATTAATGGACTGATTGGNTTTAAAAAGGACTTTTAACTTCTTTAGGAATCATGAAGGAGCATTTTAGGGCTGTATTTTGTCTTCATTCAGTCTGGTTCTGTGCCGTCAGCTTTAAATGTCATTAAAAACCCGTCGCTGACTTATTCCTTTGCCTCTTGTAAGTGATTTGTTCAGAGTCAGAAGCTGCAGAGACGACATTCTCTGACCAATGAGTGACCGGCAGTCCGTCCACGTCACCTTTTAGTATCAGCTTTACTCTCTTAGAACCAGGGTAGAGTAGGTACTAAAAACTGGCGTCTGCTGCGTAGTACCGCGCTAATGGAAACACAACACAAACCGAGTAGAGGAGAGTAGAGTAGAGCTGAGACGAGTCAGTGGAAAAGGGCCATTAGAGATGTAGATATGTTTTTGCACATCAAATAGCAGAGATTTNTTTAAATGTCATTAAAAACCCGTCGCTGACTTATTCCTTTGCCTCTTGTAAGTGATTTGTTCAGAGTCAGAAGCTGCAGAGACGACATTCTCTGACCAATGAGTGACCGGCAGTCCGTCCACGTCACCTTTTAGTATCAGCTTTACTCTCTTAGAACCAGGGTAGAGTAGGTACTAAAAACTGGCGTCTGCTGCGTAGTACCGCGCTAATGGAAACACAACACAAACCGAGTAGAGGAGAGTAGAGTAGAGCTGAGACGAGTCAGTGGAAAAGGGCCATTAGAGATGTAGATATGTTTTTGCACATCAAATAGCAGAGATTTTTAACTTTCCTCTGTACTGGAATTAGCGTACAGTACTATACTACATATTTGCTTTACAAACTATCACATTTGTTACCACTGTTGTTATTTTCTGTGCAAAATCTTCATGCATGTTTATGAATGTTGTCATTAAGTGTGACTCTGTGAATTATGTCGCCTTTGATGCAGAGTCAACATTGTTTGGGGATGCATTTAATAAAACAACTGGACTTTGTTGGCGAAACAGTGGCAGATTATGTTGTCTTTGTAAATATCAAGTTGTTTTATCAAATACATTCCCAAACAATGTTGACTTTGCATAGCTTAGCTTAGCTCGGCAGATAAACAACAGTTTCTGTTTGAAGTTTTACTGAAGAAGCTGTAAAACTGAACACACAAAGTCATGTTCATAACTCTCTCACAAAAGATTCACATTCATCATGTTACACGTCTGCTAATGAAGCACACACCAGAGAGAAAACAGAGCTAGCTTCATGCTAACGTAGATGGGAAATTACATTGATGTGCTAGTGGTTGGCATTCACAGATTTTAACTTTAGTTTTAAAACAGAATTCCAACTGTCATCACAGAAACACGTCATCGTTACTCTTTGTGAACAATACTAAAACCTCTAAATGTGAAAGTGTTCCAAACAGAAAGTGACTACAGCACAACTACGGCAAGCTCAAGGGTCCAAACAACTCAAAGCTTTGTTAGGTGGAACTGCTTCAGTCAATAAAACACAACATAACAACACATCAGCCTCAACTGGTGTGAGATTTGTGCTCATTTCTATTCATTTATATCCACAGACATCCAGATCCAGTGACTAACTTCACATTTATTTAATTGTATGCTCAATAATATGATGTTGACACGATAAAGCTACTTTTTGTACACAGAAAATTCACAGGAGGATTCGAGAAAGGAAACTACTGATAATCAGAATCAATAAGAGCATTGGTGTTGATAAAATCCTATCAACATTCATCCCTAATTCTCCAAGGAAAACCTGTGTTTGCTTGTGCACCTGAGCCCTGAGTAGTGACTGGAAAACCCCAAGAAAGTTTCCATTAAATGTTTTCTGGGTTTTATTATCACTGTAACGCTGCAGGAAGTTTTATTGTGACCAACGCTGTGAATGTTCTTTGATTTGTTGAAACTTCTTCTCATAAAATGCTGCAAATATCAAACTCAGAGACCATCAGAGCGTCGAAGAAGCTTTAAATTAGCAGCAAAACATCAAATACAGTCAAGTTTCTCCATCTTCCATTCTTCATGTTAAAGAAGAAGAGGCGCTCTTTGCCCGTGGCGCCCACAGCCAGAGCAGATCACACAGCATCCTGCAGGCTACCAACTCTGACAAGTTTCTCCACAGAGTCAAAGAGCAGCAGCAGCCTAAGTAATAGTCGTCTCCTTGACTTAATAATTGTACAATCTCAACTATAGACTGAGTAGTAAATAAGTAGGGCCAAAGGTAATAAGAGAAAAGAAACGCGAGCTTGTGTACGTCGTCGCCGTCTTCTCGCTACTTCTGCGCCGCACTTGTCGCTTGTGTGAGCGAGAGACATTCGAGAGTGAAACTGTGAAAGGGCAAGAAGCCGCTCAGCTGTGAGACTCCACTGTGCCGCCATCAAGTGTTACATTATCTCCGCTGTCAGGTGAGAAGCTTTCATCTCTGCTTCTCCTTCTTTCAGAGAGGCGCCGGCGGCGTGTGAAGAACGCAGCATGCTCGCTCATTTCAGGGCTCCAGAAAAATGTAGCACCATCCAGAAAATAAAAATCACAGCGACAAGAACATAAGGTCACTGTAGAGCTGAGTACACGCTCTCTGAAGTGGAAATTCAACTAAATCAGAGCGAGATGTTGGAGGATGGGAACCAAGAAACACTTTACAGAGACTTTAAATAAGCAAACGTTAAATAATGAGGTGACCTCGACTAAAACACGGGACAGAAATGACAGGGTTTTATCTTTGAACGTACAAAATAAAAACAAATAATAGCTACATGTTCTTGCTCAATAAGGCACTTCAATGCACAACTTTACTTCAAGATGAAGACTGCATTTCCCATGAGCACATTCCATGATGCTCTCGTTACTAACAATGTTTTTTTGGGTTTTTTTTTTTTGGTGCATTTCATTTCAAAACACCCAAAGACAAAAAAACAAGCTGTCAGCTTTTAACATATCGACCACAAGTACAGCACTACACTTCCTTTTAAAAAAAAAAAAAGAAAATAATCAGATTTGTTCACTATCATCACAAGTGGAATGAGGACGACAAGTAATCTGTGATGATTCCTCTGGATAAAGACTACATTTCCCATGAGCACATTGATGCTCTCGTTACTAACAATGTTTTTTTGTTTTTTGTTTTTTGGTGCATTTCATTTCGAAACACCCAAAGACAAAAAAAAAACAATTCGTCAGCTTTCAACATATCGACCACAAGTACAGCACTACACTTCCTTTTAAAAAAAGAAAAAGAAAATAATCAGATTTGTTCACTATCATCACAGGTGGAATGAGGACGACAAGTAATCTGTGATGATTCCTCTGGATAAAGACTACATTTCCCATGAGCACATTGCATTAGGGCTGAACGATATGGGCAAAATTTCATATCTCGATATTCATGCCAAATATCTCGATATCGATACGATATGATATGATACGTTGTGAATCCAGTGTGTCTATTCCAACGGGATTACGCATGGACCCTTTGTAAATTTATAATCACCCCCCTGATGTTTAGTGTGGCACAGTCGCACGCTCTAAGTGAAGCCTGTTTGCTGATGTTTATGAACAAAGACATAGTACAGACCTGTCTGCTTTAGCAGCAGCAGCTCACTCAGCAGCTCACAGACAGACAAACATTCAGACAACAGAAGAAGAAATCCACACCAGGCTCCGGTCTAACAATGTGCACTGAAAACTACTGGATATGCAGAATAAATTTAGTTATCTTCAAACTTTAAAGCTGCCGCGCAAAGATCAGTTCTTATTGAGTCCTTGCCTCGATATTCAACCATCAGCTGACGCGTCTGCGCGAGTGAGTTAAAGTGAGAAAACCGTCGGACAAAAGCTCTGACTCTCCATACATGTGTAATAATCTACATTTAGGAGCAAGTAAATAGAGAAACCACTGCTGTTTTCAACAATATAACTTAACTTAACTCTCCGCCTCCTTCCTGCCCCTCTGATGATGTCATTGGCTGGCATCAGCTGTCAATCAACAGCAAGCATTAAACGAGGGTTGTGGTTGGCTGGCCTTAGCTGTACATGTCAGGGCAAGCTTCCATGCAGGGCCAACAGGGAAAATCCCGTTGATATCGTCGATTTTGTGAAATTAATATCCCGCATGTTCATATCTCGATATCGATACGATAACGATATATCGTTCAGCCCTACATTGCATGATGCTCTAGTTACTAATAATGCTTTTGTTTTTTTGTTGCATTTCATTTCAAAACACCCAAAGACAAAAAAACTAAGTCATCAGCTTTCACCATGTCGACCACAAGTACAGCACTATACTTTAAAAAAAAAAAAGAAAGAATCAGATTTGTTCACTATCATCACAGGTGGAATGAGGACGACAAGGAATCTGTGATGATTCCTCTGGATAAAGACTACATTTCCCATGAGCACATTGCATGATACTCTCATTACTAATGTTTCTTTTTTTGTTTAAAAACAAAGCACTGTGTTTCATCTAGAAAGAAAAGACTCAGATTTGTTCACTACCATTACAGGCGCTGTGAGGACTAAAAGGAATTTGTGGTGAATTATCAGGATCAAGACTACATTTCCCATGAGCACATAGCATAATACTCTCATTACTAATAATGTTTTTTTTTTTGTTTGGTGCATTTCAAAACACCCAAAGACAAAAAAACAAGTTGTCAGCTTTCAACATGTCGACCACAAGTACAGCACTACACTTCGTTTAAAAACAAAAAGAAGAAAAGAATCAGATTTGTTCACTATCATCACAGGTGGAATGAGGGTTACAGGGAATCTGTGGTGATCCCTCTGGACAAAGACTCCATTTCCCATGAGCACCACTGTTCTGAAGAGGTGACTCTTGCCAAAAACATGCTTTCTCAGGACACAAACAGAGGAAGTAAACTATTTATTTTTAGTGTAGTCGAGCTTTTGCATGAAGCTGGTCCACAGCTCGGTGCTCTGAGACGTGTCTGTAACGTTAGTGAATCCTGGTTGTGTCCTACCAGGTCTCATCTACCAACTCCAACCTCACCAAGCAGAGCAAACGTAACCTGGCTCTTCATTTTATTGATAGACTCTCAGGTTTGAACAGATCACTGCAGAATAACTGCTGCATGTGGACAGGAATCAACATTAGCACAAACACTTTAGTGACTGTTTTAGCCTTAAGCTCACATTCTAGCGCTGCTCGTGTCTATAACTCAGCGTGAGTGAACACAATAAAGTCAGGCTTTTCCAATGCACCAACAGTTTCATTATGAATAAAATAAAATTGGCGTACGGTTCAAAACAAGTATTTTCTTTTTGCACTCAAAACAGTTTTAGACAAAATCAGTGTAAATAGATACAAATTACATTAGAACAATGAGACTGAATAAAATTGATATCAGAATGAGCTTATCAACTGCACTGTATGTGTCATTTATATTATTATACATTTATAATAATATTCATAGTGACGCTGCTTGCTCCAGTTTGCTCGCCTTGGCTCGAATTGCAATAAATACATAAATACCAGTCTTAACCAAACGCAGTATCAAACCGTTGTAATGCCTCAGTACCTTAATACCAAATAAGTACCAGTAAACCAAAGTTGGGATAATTCAACTATAATTTTGATATCAAAAGTTGATTAACTTACATAAGTCTATTTTGGTCAATTTTATTATGTAAATTAACTTTATTTACAAAGTAAAAAACTGACATTTACATCTAAACTACGTCTCCTGACACACATGCCACCGGACGTCCACGTCTTTGTGTTTCAATACGTTTATGTCTTTGTACTGTGAAAACAGAAAAACGCAACAAAAAAATAAAAGTGCTTTGAGAAATAAACGCTGCATATTCACTTGCATGAAAGAAACCAAAACAGAGGCACTGGTGGGAAGTTTGTATATCATTTTTCTGTTTTTGCATCACTTTTCTGTTTTTTACATCACTTTTCTGTTTTTGCATCAAGTTTCTGTTTTTGCATCACTTTTCTGTTTTTGCATTACTATCCTGTTTTTGCATCACTTTTCTTTTTTTGCATCACTTTTCTGTTTTTGCATCAGGTTTCTATTTTGCATTACTTTTCTGTTTTTGCATCAAGTTTCTGTTTTTGCATCACTTTTCTGTTTTTGCATCAAGTTTCTGTTTTTGCATCAAGTTTCTGTTTTTGCATCACTTCTCTGTTTTTGCATCACTTTTCTGTTTTTGCATCACTTTTCTTTTTTTGCATCAAGTTTCTGTTTTTGCATCACTTTTCTGTTTTTGTATCACTTTTCTGTTTTTGCATCAAGTTTCTGTCTTTGCATCACTTTTCTGTTTTTGCATCACTTTTCTGTTTTTGCATAACTTTTCTGTTTTTGCATCACTTTTCTGTTTTTGCATCAAGTTTCTGTTTTTGCATCACTTTTCTGTTTTTGCATCACTTTTCTGTTTTTGCATCACTTCTCTGTTTTTGCATCAAGTTTCTGTTTTTGCATCAAGTTTCTGTTTTTGCATCACTTTTCTGTTTTGCATCAAGTTTCTGTTTTTGCATCATTTTTATGTTTTTGCATCACTTTTCTGTTTTTGCATCACTTTTCTGTTTTTGTATCACTTTTCTGTATCTGCAGCTGTAGGCCACTGTATATATGGGCCTTTTTATTTTCTAAAAGATAAGTTTTTAGTTAAAAACATTGTTTTTATCAGTCATTTTTTTCATCATATCCTGGAGATTTCAGTGGACCCCATTTATACTCTTGGCGACCCCTTGCTGGGTCACGACCCTGAGGTTGAGAAACATTACTCCAGTCAATAAAAACAGCAGCTCAGATGCAAACAAAGTGACAAACATGAATAAAATATCCTGAAAATAAAGCTTATTTATCTAAATGTAAAATCCAAATGCTGCATCTGTATCTGGAATCTGCGTCTATGATCAATAATCACACATCCTGTCAGAGGACCCCCCCCACCCCCAGAAGAAGGAGCGGGAGGTGTGTGGGTGATATTCCCATCTGTGCAGCAGCAGCAGCAGCAACAGTCAGTTTCCTGATGTCTCACACACACACAAAAGCAGAAGAACAAGGACCTGGACCTGTCAGCTCCTCGTGCTCCACCAGCACCTCAGCACGAGGACAGACGGTGACTCAGGCTGAAGGCTGGAGCGCGTGCGTGTGAGCGTGCGTGGATCGTGGATGTTTGAGACTGTAAACACACACACACACACACACTGACCGAGATTCACAGCTGACACCAGCAGCAGAAGGAGGAGGAGGAGGAGGAGGAGAGCCGCGGATGAGCGTGCAACACCTGCACCAACATCAGCACCATCATCATCAGCATCAGCATCAGCATCAATCCTCCTGGCAGAGCACGCGCAGCACACAAGTTCACTGATAATCCACTGAGGCTCTCATCAAGTCAAAAGAGGAAGAAATAAAAGTGCAAGACAGAGATGAAGAAAAAAAAAAAGAAGCAAACTGAAGGAAAAATCAAAGTTAACCGCTCACAAAATCAGAGAGAGAAAAGATATGTTTGCTGTAGAAGAGCAGCAAGAGAGAAAACATGAAGAAAAGAGGTAAAATCAACTGAAGGGAAAGAAGAGAAAAGGTAGAAGATGCAGCTTTCCTTCCTGAAACAAGCTCCAGTCAAAGACTCACAGAGACAAATCCACAGCAGCCGATCAGAGCAGGAGAGGGGGAACAAAGAGCCGTGAAAGAGAAGAAAAGAAAGCAGCGACCTACCAAAAGGAGGAGGTAAAAACACTGTGACAGGCTGGAGAAAGAGGAGCAGCAGAGAGGAGCAGCAGAGAGAGGAGAGGACGCGCAGTGTGTGAGCTGTTACCGGGTTGAAGCTCCGTCTGCGCGCCGGCCGGAGGGGCGGGGATCATGAGGAGCCACAGCCGAGCGGAGCGAACCACTGAGCGGGCAGGCGGGGGGGGAGGCTCCGGGGAGGGAGGACCGTGCGTAACCAGGCACCTGGATGCAAAGAGGGAGGTGCAGGGAGGTTCTTCAGGGGGAATCTCAGAAAACAGTCCAGATGATTTAATCCGTGGTTTTTAGAGCTCTGAAAAAACAAAGTCTCACTGCAGGTGAAGAGGATTCACACCTGCAGTTTCCTCACAGGTGTTTCTTTGTCCCTCTCTAATTAAACTTTGGTGCTGTCCAATCAGCTGCTCACTACGAAACACATCCAGTCACGTGGTTTAAAGTCGCTCTTTAACATTTTGGCAGTTTCCCAAATCGCCTACTACATAATACTTTCACATGTAGTATGTAGTAGAACAGTTTTGTTGGGTCTCTTTAGTAATTTACTACTCTGGATTTCTGTTTCTGAAAGTGGAACTCATTATTTTCTTTCTAATGTTTCTAACTTTATTATAGATATAGAAAATAAACCATGAGTGTATTTGACATTTCAGTTATTAATTCAATATATCAATCAATGGTGACATTTCAGGAACAATTAACGTAGAGAAGTTAACATAGCAGTTAATTAAAAAAAAATGTCTAAAGGCTGTTTTCCAAACCGCCTACTACATACTACATGCAGAAGTACTACTTCCACATGTAGTCTGTAGTGTGACTGTTTTGTTGGACCTGTTTAGTCGTATACTACTCTGGATTTCTGTTTCAGGAAGTGGAGCTGATGTTTTTTTTCTAATGTTTAACTTTATCATAAATAAATCCATGAGAACATTTCAGTCATTAATTCACCACATCAATCAGTGGAGAAGTTACAGGAGCAATAAAAGTAGATAAGTTAAATTAGATGTCAATGAGATACAAAGGAAAATAAATAAATGAAATTAAGCATGGGAAGGAAATTGTAAATTTTTTTTGAGAATTTTTATGGTTTTTTCATCATTTTTAGTGGTTCAAGGAACATTTTTAATTCATTTAGAAAAAAAAAACAAATTCAGGGAGAGATTGGAGTTCTGATTTTATCANTTCCAGCTGGTGTAAAAACTGCGTCCTCATTACCCACGTAGGCTGTTAGTGTAAAATAAAAAGTGATAAATGATTTAGGGGCTTTTATGAATTTGGTAAAAGTAAACAGCTCTTTCATGATGAAGTGAGCAGATTTACCGCTGTTTCTTTCCTGTCACTTCACTTTTATCTCTGGGACCGTTTCACATTTTTGTTGTTGTGTTGTAGTTGAGCTGATTTATTCCAGTAGGTGTCAGTAATTCACCTCAACCTGAGCGCCCCCAAACTGACAAACGCCATTAGCGCCGTGCATTGTGGGAAACAGTACGCCAGGTAGACTGGTCCGTTACAGACTTAGAAATTTTCCCGGATCAGTAGAAACATCCGGGAACTTGTAGTTTACTACAGATCTACCAAGTTTTCACAAACTGATACTACAAACTGAATTTCAGCAGAAGTAGGAGGAGGTTTGGAAAACAGCCAAACTCTTACTTGTTTTTAGGAGACAGTTCAAACAAAATGATCCTCACTTACATTGTAGTTTGAATGTTTAAATGGTGATATAAATTCATATTTCACTTTTCACACCTTTTTTTCATTCTGTAGGTTTTTTTTTTTCCTTTCTCATCTTGATTGTTTTGCGCCTTTTTGAGTAAGGTCTGTCTTTAACGTTCCAGTCTTGGTGCTGTATTAATAAAGAAATGATTCCAAGTAAACTGTCGCGCTTTTTCCTTTTTGTGGTCAAGTATTTTACCTTTTTTTTATGTGCTTTTCATCCTGGTACAATCAGTGCAAATAAATAATATTAAAACTAAAAGTCAACCAGCAAATGAACTGACTACAGTTATATTATGTTGTCATTTGTGCGCAGGATGATTAAATGCTGTAACACGTGTATAAAAACTAACTGCAGAGAATAAGTTGCCATGGTAACCAGTACAGGATAAACTTCTCCTGTTTTCATTTTTCTTTAGTTGCATCAAGTTTCTGTTTTTGCATCACTTTTCTGTTTTTGCATTACTTTTCTGTTTTTGCATCACTTTTCTGTTTTTGCATCACTTCTCTGTTTTTGCATCAAGTTTCTGTTTTTGCATCACTTTTCTGTTTTTGCATCACTTTTCTGTTTTTGCATTACTTTTCTGTTTTTGCATCACTTTTCTGTTTTTGCATCACTTTTCTGTTTTTGCATCAAGTTTCTGTTTTTGCATCACTTTTCTGTTTTTGCATCACTTTTCTGTTCTTGCATCACTTTTCTGTTCTTGCATCACTTTTCTGTTTTCGCATCACTTCTCTGTTTTGCATTTCTTTTCTGTTTTTGCATCACTTTCCTGTTTTTGTATCACTTTTCTGTATTTGCAGCATGTTCGCACCTGTAGGCCACTGTATATATGTGCCTTTTTATTTTCTAAAAGATAAGTTATTAGTTAAATACATTGTTTTTAGCAGTCATTTTTTTTATCATATCCTGGAGATTTCAGTGGACCCCATTTATACTCTTGGTGACCCCTTGTTGGGTCACGACCCTGAGGTTGAGAAACATTACTCCAGTCAATAAAAACAGCAGCTCAGATGCAAACAAAGTGGCAAACATGAATAAAACATCCTGAAAATAAAGATTATTTATCTAAATGTAAAATCCAAATGCTGCATCTGTATCTGGAATCTGCGTCTATGATCAATAATTACACATCCTGTCAGAGGACAGAGGATGATTAAATGCTGTAACACGTGTATAAAAACTAACTGCAGAGAATAAGTTGCCATGGTAACTAGTACAGGATAAACTTCTCCTGTTTTCATGCAACCAACTGGAGGCTAAGTTTATCCTAAGTTTTAGTTTAATGTGCAATAATCTTCTTGATGCTGAAATAAGCTCTGACTAACACAAAGAGTAGTGAACTTTAAAAACTCTGTCACCTTCTTTAAAACCAGGCTGCAAACCGAAAGTTTTGATCAGAGTGAAACCTTGAAATGTTTTAACTTCAGGGTTTTTTCCTCACTCATAGAGCTCAGACTGCAGTGGTTAAAAACAAGTTTTACAGCAGGAGAACAGGAAACTGTGTTTGGTGTCGTCTCCTCACTGGTTTGTTTACATGCAGACATTTGAGGAGTGATGAAATAATTTTCTTCTGCGCAAAAAAAACAACTCTTAAAGGTGTGAGAGATGTTGTGCTCAGCGCTGAGTTAAAGACACTTTCCGTTTTGTCCTCTCCCTCAGTGACGGCGGCTCTTTGAAGGCCGGTGAGCTCTCCATCTTTAACTGGATGTGGAGGAGGTCTGCAGTAAAAACGTCCGTCAGGTTTTTCCTTCCTCACAAACCCTCAGAGGAAAGTGATGAGGCCTGGCAGCTCGGTGAGGGCTGAGTCAGGCGAAGACAGACGAGTGAAATAACTCTTCTCTCTGTCTTTGAGGAGTTTATTTTCTCTCAGAGTTTATTTGGGTTATCAGGGTTTGAAACTGAGAGGTTTTATTTCTGAACAATGACGTCCCGACTCTCTGTGCTCTTTGTCGTCCATCAGAGGAGCTCGGTTTCAGTCGGGAGTTCAAAGGAAACTGTTTTATTACAAAACTCTCTGTTACTCCTCCAGAATCAGAGCAGCTTCACACAGACATATCTCTCTCTCTCTCTCTCTCTCTCTCTCTCTCTCTCTCTTGTGCTTTCACTTCAGACTTTTCTCTGAAATATCAAAAACTCTCCTCTGATCTACTCCCTCTGTTTCTCTGCAGCACTGAGAGGAAGGAGACCATTTCATAAGAGCATGAAGGAGAAAACATGGCTGCAGAAAATATGAAGAGAAATGTCCAAAAGCTACAGCCAACAAACATCTTTCTGTACATCGAAATAAAAACACATTATTTACAACCCTGATTCAGAGATCTGGGCTGCAGGCAGGTCAGTCTAGTAGCTGCACTCTTCTACTACGGAGCCACGCTGTTGTAACAGGAGCAGAATGTGTCTTGGTTTCATTGTCTTGCTGAAATAATCAGGGACGTCCCTGAAAAAGACAAAGTGTCTTGGATGGCAGCAGATGTTGCTCCAAAACCTGTTTGTACCTTTCAGCATTAATGCTGCCTTCACAGATACTGGGACAGTTACCCATGATGCCATGGTGGTGGCGGCGTTTGTGTGTGTTGTTGATGTCTGACTTTGTCTTTGCATGGTAGAGTTTGAACTGTCACTTGTAGATGTAGTGATGAACTGTGTTAACTGACAATGGTTTTCTGAAGTGTTCCTGAGCCCACGTGCTAATATCCTTTACACCAGTGATTCCCAACCTGTGAGCCGTGGCCCCCTGATGGGCCGCAGAGGTATTGCAAGTGGGCCGCCAAATCATTCCCAGAATAGTCTGAAATTTAATGAGGAGGAATTATATAAAGATACAAATATACAGAATAATATTAAAATGTTAAAACTTTAAGGATATTAATCATGTTTAAGCCCTTTATGTAACGTAACCCCAAATTTAACAAAGACATGAAATGCAATAATCAAAAAAATGTGATAAAACTAGAAATGTAATAAAGCAAATTTTATATCACCCAACAATGTAATCACTGACCCAAAATTTGACATTTGATTTGTTACATTGTGGGCAAATGTTTTTTATGTTTCGGGCTCTGTATCCATTACATTATTCACCAGTTATTACATTTTGGGTTTAATTGCATTTTTTTTCTTGCATTTCCAGTCAATGTTACAAATTGAACTCTCATAAAGCCTTATATAGCCTTCGCACTGATAGGGTCGGAGGTAGGCCTAAATTTTTTTTGAGACTTTAAAGTGGGCCCTGAACTGGAAAAGATTGGGAACCACTGCTTTACACAATGATGTGGGTTTTTAATGCAGCGCCGCCTGAGGGGTCAAAGGTCACGGCCATTCAATGTTGGTTTTGGGCCTTGCTGCTTACGTGCAGAGATTTCTCCAGATTCTCTGAATCTTTTGACGATATTATGGTCTGTAGATGATGAAATCCATCAATTCCTGCAGTTGGACAAAGTTGAGAAACATTGTCTGATAATTCAATCTTTTGGTTTCTTGTAGTTGTTTTGGTTTTGTTGCCTTTTAGTGTTTTGGTCCAGTGTTTCTGTCGTTGTTTACTGGTGTTTCTTGTTGTGATTTTCCCTTGTGTTCACTCTCTATTCCTGTGTTCTTAGTTTTTCTTGAGTTTCCCTCCTGTTTGATTGGCCCTCATGTGTTTCACCTGTGTGTTGTCAAGTTCTTGTCTCCTGTGTCTCTCGCTGTGACTTAGATTTTCTATTTTCATGAGGTTTGGGACTTTTGAGTTAAATTCTAATAAATCCTTTTGGGTTAAATTCTGCTATCGGCTCCACCTCGACTGGTGTTTCTCACAATACCTGACACATTGTTGTTAAACTGTTGGACTATTTGCTCACGCAGTTGTTGACAAAGTGGTGAACCTGGCTCCATCTTTGCTTGTGAAGGACTGAGCCTTTTGGGGATGATGCTCCTTTTATACCCAATCATGACACTCACCTGTTTAAATCAACCTGTTCACCTGTGGAATGATCCAAACAGCTGTTTTTTCAGCATCAGCAACTTTAACAGACTTTTCTTCAACCTGTGCAAGATTTTTAGGAACAAGACGCAGCAACAAATTCAAAATGTGGTTAAACAGGTTAAACAGGATTTGAAAATCATTGTCTTATGTTTTGATTTATATTTTACACAATGTCCCAGCTTCATTGGAAATGTACTTTTCCTCATGAAAACAGATTTGGTTTACCTACTCGCTCCCTTATAAAGACGAATGGCTGTAACACAAGTAGAGATGATGATTTAGGAAAAATCTGCTGCATTTTCTTTTGATGTTTTTTCACTCAGGTGGATTTTTGTGTCTAAATAACAGCTGCTGTCTGGAAAACAAACTCTTAACTGGAGATTGATGGATTCCAGTTTGCTTCAGTTAATATAATTTCATAGTTTGTTTTTAAAAACTGTCAGAGCAGAAAGGATGAGACCATCTGTAAAGTCTCTCTCCTTTAAATTAATCCTTTTCTTTCTCTGTTTGTTTGTGGAGAAAAAACAGCTGAAGGCTCGACCTTTCTGTGAGCTCCGGGTCCGTTTCTGAATCACGCGTGTTCTGCCGTCACTTTGTGTAGCCGACGCTTCGGAGAAGCTGTGAAGCTGAAAAGGCTGCGGAGCATGAATTCTGCAAACAGCACGACTGATTAACAGCTGCTGAGTCTGAAATGTTACTGAGAGCAGAGAATGAGTCAGTGATGGAGGCAAACACTGACGGATTCATACAAACAAATCCAGCGTTAGGAGAAAAGATTCGGAGCCTTGGAAACATCATCTTCACTCTCATGAGTTTGTTTTTGTGATCAGAAATCTGTGATTAAAGCTGTAGAGTCAAGTTAGAGTCACAACCAGGTCTGAGTTCACGTATTCACAGCTGGTTTCTATTCAGACTCATCGTAACGCACGAAAACAAACAAACTCAATGTCAAACTAACTGATAGATTTCTCTATATTCACTGTAAAGGAAGAATATTTGGAGTTAATTATTTTAAACCTGTGCAAGGGTCATTGACAGATAAGACTTTTGAAGAGGCCACTTTCAGAGTACTAAAAATAAAGAAACACATTTGGACAGTGATCCAACATTTGGAATGTAGTGCACACATTTATTAAAGAAAAAAAAAAACAGGGAAGAGATTTTAAGTGTTTTTAAAGCTGAATTAATTGGACAGCCTTGAAAAAAGTCACGTGTGGCGACTGTAATTTGTCTCAAAATTGATATATTTCTTTAATATTACTCATAGTTCAACAAGGGCCAGTAATTAAGCTAGAGGAGGGGGGTGCATATCCTGTCAGCAAATGCTTAATGTTGAAATGCTGAGCTACAGCCTTGACCTTAACATCTCTATTGGAGCAGAGATGAAGTGAGTGACACTCATCAGTCCTCTTTATTAACTCTAAAGGTTTTTTTCCAGCTGCTGCTCAGCATTTCAACATGATAAAAAGTTGAAGAAGCACAGGTTTATAGATTTGCAGATGAAACTTATTATTCACAGTTTTTATGATTTTACCCAAAAGTGACTTGTTCATTACAGTAGTTTAAAAAAAGGGTTTAAAAAAAGGGTTTATTTGCAGATACAAGAAAGACGCATTGGTTCCGCAGATTTGTCTGGTTGATGAAATACTCCGAGTCCTTGAGCTGGTTTCAAAATAAAAGCCCTAAAAATGTGTTTTCTTGATGGTCGCCCCTGATGATATTTCATATAATAAACATAATCTGACAACATTTGTTTGTATATTATGATGGAAATACGAACACAAATACTTCATAATTTTGTCAGTGAATGCAAAACATGTTAGAAATTATGCAAAATAGTGCAATGGATACATTTAAATTGATTTAAAGTGATTTATAAGCGTTCGTCCAAATAGAAGTTGAGGCTGGACGTTTGCACGACATGATGTTTTGACTCTTCAGAGCAGAAAAATGACCAATAACTAAAGTGTTCAGAGAGGTTTTGTATATGGGGGAAGGTAGTTTACGGAACTTTTTGAACAGCAAAATTCAGTTGGAAAGAAAAAAGTAGGTGTCACATCATTGACGCTTGATGTGTAATCAATTGAATCCAATAGAAAGACAAGATATTTATTGTTCAAACTAATAAACATTATTGTGTTATTGTTGAAAATATTCACTCATTTTGAATCTGATGCTATAGCACATTCCTAAAAAGCATGGACAGGTTGAACAAAAGTCTGGTAAAGATGATGAATGCTGAAAAACAGCTGCAGCAAATCGTGCAAATCATTGTATGTGAGTCCAAACTTGGAATCAGCATTGTAAAAATACAAACAGAAAACAGTCATATCTGAGAAAGTGAACATTTTGCAGCGGTGTTCTGCATTTCTCCAGAGCCGTGTTTGGATGTTTGTGTTTGTGGTGAGGACTCCTCTCAGTGACAGCCTCCTGTGTGCAGCAGCAGATGGGACAGGTGTTGGTTTAATCCCTGAGAGACATTGAACAGGGAGTCAAACATTTCCACAGCTGTGGTGTCACCTCAGTTTGTCGCTCGCTCTGATTCTCTCATTAATTAAGAAATATCAATTCTTCTTCTTCTGTGGTTTTCTGTTGTTTCTCCTCAGCGGTAACTCAGCGCTCGTCACGTGTTCGCTCTGTGCTTTTCATGCACAGCAGCAGTCACTCAGCAGATCTGCTGGTGGAAACAGCAGATTTGGGCGGACACATAATTAGCGTCTCTCCTTAGTTTGCCCCAATTAGTGAGTTTGACTGGGATTGTGAAGCTCAGGAAGGAAATCCTTCGTCTTAGTCTTCACCCCTCAAAGCTTCCTCAAATTATGGCTGGGACGACAACTTCGCTGCTTAATGAGCCGAACGAGTGTTGTGTAAGCAAGCGAGCTGCAGTTTGTAATCCACAGAGAAACAGGGCTGTTCATTTCACATGCTGAAGGCGACAGGTGCAGCAGAGAAAAACAGTCATATGTGACATGTGGAGAATAACTGAACATGCTTAAAGGTCAGAGCACTGATTAAATTTATCTCCATACGTGCAGCAGGTGTGTGAACAGGCTATGAAAAACGTTTCTGTCTCTCATGGTTAGTGGTTGGTGAAGACATTTATGAACAAACAACTGTGTTTACTCTTTTTAAATCAACAACAGAAACTTCCAGAATGACCCTGATCAAAAGTTTACATCCTCTGGTGATTTTTCTGCACTGATATTTCTGGATTCTGAGTCATGAGGAAAGAAAAAGAATTGTCAAAGTTTCTGCAGGAAAAGTGAATCCAACTGTATAAAACAGGAAAGGGATATAAAAAGATATCCAAGGAACTGAGGATGCCAATAAGCAGAGTTCAAACTCTAATGAAGAAGTGGAAAATGAGGGATTCTGTTGAAACCAAACCACGGTCAGGTAGACCAACAAACATTTCAGCTACAACTGACAGGAAAATTGTTCTGGATGCAAAGAAAAACCCACAAATAACTTCAGCTGAAATACAGGACTCTCTGAAAGAATGTGGTCTCTGGACATTTTTCTCCAAATTTCCTCTTTTTTACTTCAAATTTTGATTTTATAAATCTTCTCTGAAAATTCTGACTTTTTGTCTCATTATTTCTACTTCTCATCTGAGAATTTTNGTTTCAAGATGCACAATAAGGAGGCACTTGAGGAAAAATGGGCTGAAGAAAGACATTTCTACACAAATGCCACAAAGTTTCCTGCTTACAATACGCCAAACAGCACAGAGACAAGCCTCAAAACTTCTGGAACAAAGTCATTTGGAGTGATGAGAGCAAAAGTGAACTTTTTGTCCACAACCATAAACATTGTTCCATTTGGAGAGGAGTCAACAAGGCCTATGATGAAAGGTCCACCATTCCTACTGTGAAACACGGAGGTGGATCACTGATGTTTTGGGGATGTGTGAGCTACAAAGGCTCAGGAAACTTGGTCCAAACTGATGAATGAAGGATGAATGCAGCATGTTATCAGAAAATACTGGAGGAAAATTTACACTCATCAGCCCAGAAGCTGCACATGAGACGTACTTGGACGTTCACACACGACAATGATCCAAAACACAAGGACAAGTGGACCTGCCATTGGCTACAGCAGAAGAAAGTGAAGGTTCTGGAGTGGCCATCTCAGTCTCCTAGTTTATCTGGTGACTTATTTCTTGTAATGTAGCTGCAAAAACATTAACCACATGCAGAGTTTTGATCCTGCAGGTTTCAAACACACTGAAACGTTTCAGGGTTTAAAATCTGTCTGTTGTGTAAATCCTGTTTAACAACCTGAAATCCATTAACATTTCCCTGTGAGACATTTAAAACCAGCACAAACACAGTGGTTATATTCATCTATAAATGACTGAATAAATCATGGAGGTGGAAACATACACACACACACACACACACAGAGGAAACCTGAACACACACATGTCAGCATGTCTTGTGTGTGTGAGAGAAAGATCTTAATTGTGCAGGTGTTAAACTGAGCCTCGCCCGCACAGAACATGACAGTTTAATTTTCTCTGTTTGACCTTTTCAGAGATAAGCTCAGGTACAATTCTCTCCCTCACACACACACACACACACAAACATATGCTCTTTTTTTTTCCAGTTTCCTTTCAGTCGCCATCCTCAGCACGGCTATAAAAACCCCGACCACGCTCACAAACAAACACCTGAACATAAAAAAGAAAGCGTCGCTGCCTCACAGTGATTATACGGGTGATAAAACTGAATTATCAACATTTAAAAAAACAAAAACAGATGGGTTAGTTATTCTTCCCAAAGCGGTTCATTATACACACATGAGGATTAAGTTTCACACAGTAAAAACAGTTTGAGTCTCACACTTTCACCTCTACTGCAACTAATAAAAACAGAAAACACTGATTTGCAAATCCTGTTTGACCTTTATTCAGCTAAATGCATTTAAAAGACAAGATATTTATTGTTCAAACTGATAAACTTCATTAGAGATACTTGACAAACTCATTTTTAAATCAGAAACCAGATTGGACTAAAACTAGGAAAAGATAAAATGAACTTGAGAGAAGGGAGATTTTAAAGATAGATGAGGATAGAAAGAGGAAAATGGAGCAAGTAATTGTTTTAAATATGATGAAAAATCAAAATAAACAGACTTTAAAATAAATAAAAACTAGTGTTACGGACGTTTGAAATGGTTGAACATGAAGCAGTGATGTGTGCGATATGAGCATCTCAGGACAAATCCACAAAAATCTGCTTTTTTTTATTTGTTACATACACTGAAAAAAGAAAAATACTTGTTTTTTTGTTTTCCCATGTGCATTTCAGAGCTGTAAATAGAAAAATAGAAGCTACATGGACCCAGGCTGCTGCTCTTATACTATATATATATAGAGAATATTTCCATTATTCTGTTCACATCAAAGCGTAAACGTCCACAGCAAACAAAAGAATCTGCTCTCAGAGCTCAACAAGCTGCTATTGAAAGAGTAAATTCTATCATTTCCTCTCTAATTGAATTCTTTAACGTATGCAGGAGCACAAAGCCCCATAAGCCGCATTAATCCAGCCTCTTTTCTTCTCCCAGGAATCTTTGTTTTCTCTGTTTAATATCCAGAAAGCTTAATCCTGTCAGCGCTGCACAACCAGTCCACGCATCATCGAGCAACAATTTCCTCCAACCTGCAGACAAACGAGGAAGTGATGGATGTTTCCTGGTGGATGTTTCCTGGTGGATGTTTCCTGATGGATGTTTTATTGGTGGATGTTTCCTGATGGATGATTCCTGTTGGATGTTTCCTGATGGATGTTTCCTGACAGATGTTTCCTGTTGGATGTTTCCTGATGGATGTTTCCTGACAGATGTTTCCTGGTGGATGTTTCCTGATGGATGTTTTATTGGTGGATGTTTCCTGATGTTTCCTGATGTTTCCTGATGTTTCCTGGTGGATGTTTCCTGATGGATGTTTCCCGATAGTTGTTTCCAGAAAGATGTTTCCTGGTGGATGTTTCCTGGTGGATGTTTCCTGATGGATGTTTTATTGGTGGATGTTTCCTGATGTTTCCTGATGTTTCCTGATGTTTCCTGGTGGATGTTTCCTGATGGATGTTTCCCGATAGTTGTTTCCAGAAAGATGTTTCCTGGTGGATGTTTCCTGGTGGATGTTTCCTGATGGATGTTTCCTGATGGATGTTTCCTGGTGGATGTTTCCTGGTGAATGTTTCCTGATGGATGTTTCCTGGTGGATGTTTCTTTATTGAGGTTTCCTGATGTTTCCTGATGGATGTTTCCTGGTGGATGTTTCCTGATGGATGTTTCCTGATGGATGTTTCCTGATGGATGTTTCCTGATGGATGTTTCCCGATGGATGTTTCCTGATGGATGTTTCCTCTACAAAGGACTACCTACAAAGGACTACCTACAAAGGACTACCTACAAAGGACTACCTACAAAGGGCTACCTACAAAGGACTACAAAGGACCACCTAGAAAGGACCAAAAAGGACTACAAAGGACTACCTACAAGGGACTACCTACAAAGGACTACAAAGGACCACCTACATTCCTGGTGGATGTTTCCCGATAGATGTTTCCTGCTGGATGTTTCCTGCTGGATGTTTCCTGATGGATGTTTCCTGATGGATGTTTCCTGATGGATGTTTCCTGGTGGATGTTTCCTGATGTTTCCTGATGTTTCCTGGTGGATGTTTCCTGGTGGATGTTTCCTGGTGGATGTTTCCTGATGGATGTTTCCTTCTCCTTCCAAATTTTGGGGTAAAAAAAGGTAAATTTATTAGATATAAAGTCAAAATTTCATTGCTCTAGCTCAAAACTTTGACTTTTCATCTCAAAGTTTGATTTTATTATCTCAATATAGGCAAGAAAACAAAAAAGTTCCAAACAAAGCCCAGTTTTCATTTTTAATTTTCTTACCTGACAGAAAACGGCTTCCATTCCATCAGGACCATCAAGTCCAAACATAAAAATGATCCAAACATTTCATCAAGGTTAAACAAAAACAAAAAACAAACAAACATAGAAATACTTGAAAAATGACTTTGTTCAGGATTTTTTGGTTTTGGTTTTTGCTCATATTAAGTCAGCAAAAAAGTCAAATTTATAAGTTTAAAAATCAAAATTTCAAGTCTTATCTGGAAAATTTCAAGTTATTATTTCAAATGTTGACTTTTTTATTCATAATTTTCAGAAAATTCACAGAATTTGAGTGAGAAATTTTGACTTTGAGTCGTGTTTTAGTCGTCAACAGCTCCAATATTTGAGCTGTTTTTGGGTTATAGACGATTTAGGTTGTAGATGATCTTTAACAGCTTCTTAAAATATAGAAAACCTGGAGGAAACAGGGAATCTAACAAATACCTGAGTTTTCAAAGATGCTGAGGGTTAGACTGAGTTAATAAAATAAATGATGAACAGAACTTTGCAGACTCTCATCGTTTTTTAGATTCAGACTCTTTTCTTTTAGTTTCTCACCTGTCGTCACCTGTAACTCCAGCCCAGTTTTCTCTGAATCCTCCTGATGTTTGTTGGACTCGTTCAGAGTAAATTCATGCAAACATAGAGCTCTGTCTCATTATTCCAACAGGGAAACGTGTTGGCAGCGTTCGCTGGTGAAAATCCAAACTCAGTCATCGCGGGAGGAAGTGAAGTGTGAGTGATCTTCAGCCAATCTGATCAGCTTTTAATCAGATTCATCATTTCAGATTGTTGCTGCTCAGAACTTCGATGCTGAGTTCTTGAATTTACACAATATAGTTGGAAAAATCTGAACTAGAAACTCCTCGAGCTGCAAAAAGATTTCAGAGTCTTAACGCGACGTTTTCAGGATGTTTGTGCTGTAAAATGTGTGGAGTCATGGGACCTTTAAAGAGCTTTTATAAATCTTTTTGAGAAGCTGATAAAAGGAAATTAACTGTGCTTTTTGAAAACAAAACGAGAAGTTAATGTTGTCGTCTTTATGGGAAAGTGGACCGTCTGACAAGATCTGCACAAAAAAACAAATGAAAACAGGAGAAAAAAACTCAAAGCTGGAAAAACTAGAACTGCAAATAAGTGCTCTTATAATCTCTAATCCTAACAGAAAAAAGAAAAGTTTGTTTCAATGAATGCACAGGATGTAAACACTATGTATACAGTCACTTTTTGGGGACGTATGTTATTCTAGGGTGTTAAAACCATGAACAATTGCAGTGAACCAAACGAAAACCGTGACCACGAAACTTGATGAGATCCAAGCTGGTGATTTCGTGAACTTTCCCATCTTTACTGGATGTTTATAATCCTTTATTTACTCAAAATTTACTCTAATTTTCTCTGTAGATGAAGTCGTTCTTCGTCTATTTCCTGTTTGAGACGTTGACAAAAGACAGAAAATCAGAAAATCTTCCGTCAGTAACTTTAAGTCTGCGTTGATTTGCGTCTTCACTGAGGAAAAAAATCTTCACTTTACGTCTTTGCTGATATTTTTGTATTAAAATTCCCATCATGCATCGCCTCCAGATCTGAAATATTCGATGTGATCTGATGGAAACATCAGCAGAAATAAAGTTGATGAGTTTTGTAGCATCACAGAGTTTCTGATTCGTCTCCGGCTGATGAAGCCGTTTCCAAAAAGTCTCATCAATAATTCACTTCTCTAAGAGTAAAACTTTGAAGCAGAGGCTCCAGCAGTTTAAGGAGCTTGTAAAAAGTGTCAGATCAAGAAGCAACAGTTGATATTTCCGTGTGTGAGATACATTTTTAATGACGCGGCATCAGACGTGTTTCTCTCACCTGGCAGGATCAGTCGTTTGGGTTTTTCTGTGAAGAAAACTTTTGCAGCTTGTTCGACAAGAAGAAATCTAAAATATTTACGTCCCCAGAGGAAGGCTCAGAGTGATACCTCTCAGCGCTGTTCGGCGAACATCTTTGAAGCTTTATTTTTGCTGAATAGTTTGTTTGAATTCCCTCAATGACTGATTATTGTTGGAGGATGGAGCAGAAAAT
This sequence comes from Thalassoma bifasciatum, assembly GCA_008086565.1. Lineage (NCBI taxonomy): Eukaryota > Metazoa > Chordata > Actinopteri > Labriformes > Labridae > Thalassoma > Thalassoma bifasciatum. Next base: position 83,863 of record RPOG01001154.1, read on the forward strand.
CTGGGACGGATCTGTTTCCAAAATCACTGCAGGCGTTTTCTTCGCTTCAGCAGAGAGTTTCAGTGTGAGAGCTGAAAGTTTCAGACCAAGAAAACGTCTTTGATGGCTCACATCGACCTTCTCTTTCACCTTTTTATGTTTCTCCAGCTCTAAATTTCATTCTAAATGTTAATCATAAAGCGTCTCTCTCTGATGATGATGAACATTTGCCAAAAGTTTTCGAAGCACAGAAAAACTCATTTTCCACTCCTCTACCTTTTAAAGATTTCCCCATCTGCAGGAAGCGCCTGTAATGAAATGTTTACCGCTCACAAATACTTGAATAGCGCTCGGCTACGACGCTGCGTTTTAATTACAACATGCTCTGGTTCCTGTGCGGTAAAAGTGAAGAGTGATGGAACAGTTTTAGAGGATTGAGCCGACAGAAACACACAGACGGAGAACGATGCTCCGTGTTCACAGCTTCACTTTCATCATCACCGCGCTGATATTAAAGGTGAGAAGGTCAAAGGTCAAACTCTCTCCTCTCTCTGTCCTCAGAGCAGATGCTGCACTCAATCACTGTCCTCATCCAACACACACACACACACACACACACACACACACTTCACAAGCTTCATCCTTGAGGTTAAAAAAGGAAACTATAACCCCAGTTCCAATGATTTGTGAATCCTGTTTAACCTTTATTCAAAAGACACCACAAAGACAAGATATTTATTCTTTAAAACAAAAAACTTGATCGTTTATTTAAATTTGATGCTGCAAAAACAGCTGTTTGGATCATTCCACAGGTGAACAGGTTGATTTAAACAGGTGAGTGTCATGATTGGGTATAAAAGGAGCATCATCCCCAAAAGGCTCAGTCCTTCACAAGCAAAGATGGAGCCAGGTTCACCACTTTGTCAACAACTGCGTGAGCAAATAGTCCAACAGTTTAAGATCAATGTTTCAGGTATTGTGAGAAACACCAGTCGAGGTGGAGCTGATAGCAGAATTTAACCCAAAAGGATTTATTAGAATTTAACTCAAAAGTCCCAAACCTCATGAAAATAGAAAATCTAAGATACAGCGAGAGACACAGGAGACAAGAACTTGACAACACACCGACAAGAAACTGAACTCAAGACAAGGACGATACAGACAAAGGACGAATCAAACACAGGTGTGACCTGAGACACAGGTGAAACACATGAGGGCCAATCAAACAGGAGAGAAACTCAAGAAAAACTAAAAACACAGGAATAGAGAGTGAACACAAGGGAAAATCACAGCAAGAAACACCAGTAAACAACGGCAGAAACACTGGACCAAAACACTAAAAGGCAACAAAACCAAAACAACTACAAGAAACCAAAAGATTGAATTATCAGACAATGTTTCTCAACTTTGTCCAACTGCAGGAATTGATGGATTTCATCATCTACAGACCATAATATCATCAAAAGATTCAGAGAATCTGGAGAAATCTCTGCACGTAAGCAGCAAGGCCCAAAACCAACATTGAATGGCCGTGACCTTTGACCCCTCAGGCGGCGCTGCATTAAAAACCCACATCATTGTGTAAAGGATATTAGCACGTGGGCTCAGGAACACTTCAGAAAACCATTGTCAGTTAACACAGTTCATCACTACATCTACAAGTGACAGTTCAAACTCTACCATGCAAAGACAAAGTCAGACATCAACAACACACACAAACGCTGCAGAACTCTTGAGTTTTTATCCCTTAAATTTGACATCTTTATCTCAAAATTCTGACTATTCATCTCATAAATTTGAGTTTTCATCTCATAATTTAACTTTTTATCACTTAAATTTGACTTTTAATCTCATTAATTTGACTTCTATATCTTAAGAATTTGACTTTCCATCTGAAAATTCAAATTTTTATCACATTTGACTCTTTCATCTCAAAAGTTTGAGTTCTATCCAATATATTTAATTTTCTATTGGCTATATATGACATTTTACCTCAAAATATGACGTCTTATCTCATAAATTTGACTTGTATCTAATAATTTTGACATCGTCCACAAAATTATGACTCAATATGGGCAACAACAACAAAAACAATCTAAAAAAATCCAAAGTCAGACATCAGCAACACACACAAACGCTGCAGAACTCTTTTTGGAAATCATGGACGTGGTGTCCTCAGGGCCAAAGAGGAAAAAGGACAATCAGGATTGTTCTCAGGGCAAAGTTCAAAAGCAGCATCTGTGATGGTATGGGGGTGTGTTAGTGCCCCATGGCATCATGGGTAACTTGCACAAGCACAAAATACAACAAAAGGGACCCAAAACTGTTGAGCAGCTCAAATACAAATTAATAAAATGATAAATATCTTGTTATAATGTTATATAGTGAAACAGGATTTGCAAATCTCTCTATTCTGATTCTATTTACGTTTTATCAAAGAGATTTGGGGTCAAACTGAAGTGTCCATCAGACTCTTCGTTTCCTCTTCAATATTTCTGAATAAGTTGTAGACGAGAAAAACTCAGAGAAGCAACGATTTCAAGAATCTTTTCAAGGACGACCTCACAACTTTCAAAACTGACGGGAACTTCTGTCAAACATTTGTAGAAGATTATCGCAACGTGCTCTCCTTACATGTTCCCTTCTCGTACCTGAACCGCTGTTTTTTCAGCGTCCGATCACCTCAAACACACACACTGTGTGTGTGTGTGTGTGTGTGTGTCTCGAAAAGGGTACCTCACTAATCAAAGACTTTCAGGGGGACTCGGGACGACTCGAGCAATTGTGGAGCAAAAGAGGAGCAATCCCACTCTAGTTTCTGCTCCCCCATTAATTGCTCCAAGAGTGTTCAATGGGCGTTTACAAAGCTCCTTTTTCTGCTCACACACACACACACTTACACACACACACACACACACTCACATCTGCTCACATATTCAGTACAGAAGAAAATCTTTCACACTCTGACCGACTGACTTTTACCCAACGTGAACTTTAGATCTAACGTTTCCTCTGAGGTTGAGGAAACTACATGGAAACGAGAAAATAATTCAATAAAACTGCCCTTAAATGACTTTTATAACTTCAGTATTTCTTGAATTATTTTCCTTGGCAGCAAAAAAACATTTGCAGTTAAACCAGAGACTCTGTTTAGTTGAATAAAAACTCTCTTAGATTTTTTACTCTGCACAGTTTGTTCTGATGCTTATGAAGAAAAAGGTAAAAAAATTTCCTCCAATATTTTTTTTCTCAGTTTTTGTGAAGATGTTTCAAACATATTCACACATAGATAACAATTACTTTTGTGAAATATAGTATAATAGACCTCATTTATATAAAAATATACCACTTCTTAGAGTAGAAAGAAGCAAAATTTCAGATTATTTTGCACTAAGTTTATTATAAGAGGTGCATAAATTAATGTAACATTTAAATTTCTTTAATAGCAGAAAGATGCTATAAAGTTATATAAAATATATATGATTTAACAATAGTAGTCATAACTAATTTTGCATGTAAGTAGCAGAACATGAAACCATCTATGTCATTTTTAATCATTTCTATGAAAGAAAACCAAAAGTTATGTCCAAAGTTTTTTTCTGCTGCTCAAGTCTGAAAAACCTGAATAATAACAAAAAAAAAAATCTCCATCCTCCTCTTCATCCTTTTATTTCTTTAAAATTCACTACAGCTTCAGAGGAATAAACAGAGACCAGGCAGAGATCTGGTAAACACATTTACTGCAACAGACGGCAACATCACCAACCTGGCACAGCAACACAGGAAACCTGGGTCGCAAACGCACCAAGGGATTCTGGGAGTTTCCAAACAGGTGTGCAGACAGGTTGTTGATCAGGCGCCGGCGAAAGGCGGGGGGTTAAAAAAGTAGCAACAACCTGGATCTACCACTGAGAAAAGTTTGATATTCAGTCTTTAATTCAGTGTTTATCACGTTTGTGAAGCAAAGATCTAAGTTTGTTTCACTGCAAACAGACAGAAAAGATAATCCACTAAAGTCTGAAGAACTATTGTCATGGCACAGTTGTGTAGCCTGAAGCATATTTTTCCGATTTCTTCATGTGCATCAATCTCCTTCCTCTACTTTCACCTTCACTTCAAGTTTCTTGCATCTGTAATTTTTCACTTTAACTTCTGCTCTGAACGAGTCTTTGGAGACAAAAGTATGAAGCGTTATTTACAGTGTTGACGTCCTCTTTTTCCCGGACGTGTTCCTCTTTTTTGGTCATAAAATTATGTCTGAAAGGCTTTAATAAAATTCCCCAAAAATGTCCTTTTCCAGAAATTTTCTACAGATCATTGATATTTGGGTCAATGAGGTGACGTCCCCTTTTTTGTGTCCGAGTGCAATATTTCCTTCCATCATGAATTGAGTATTTCATCACATGTATTTCTTTATTCTATGAAACCTGTGTTATTTGAACACATCTTTAAACTATTAAAATATAACATGTTTTTTTGTGTTTTGGTTCCTCAAACCCCCAAAATGTCAGGTGGTGCAACCGTCCTGACAAGTATCCACAGTAATTAAACTCTAAAAATTGAATGTCAGTTATTGTAAATGGAAATTAAAAATACAGTGGCATTATTTTATGCTTGAACCTAAAATTTATTTTGTAAGAAACGTTTATTTTTCTTAAAATTTCGACAACTCTTTACATTTTTTGAAAACAGGGCATTAAAAGTCGAACAGTTTACAGTCCCACCACGTTGGCATTGTAATCTGAAAATAAAATTTCACTTCTCTTATTTTGTCCAAACAGGAAACTGCATCAGCCAGAGGAGCCCAAATGACATTTGTGAGCAAGTGGAAAAGTTTGTAGATTTCTCTGAAATACTGATAAAAAAGGTTTTTTCACTTTATTGGTGGCTGGAACAATTTCCATGTCAGGTGGAACAACCAATGTAATAATGTGAAATGTTATTTTAACATCAAATTATTTATCTTATTCACAAATAAAAGAAATGAAACACACAAAATGAAAATGTATGAGTCACTACAGACACTTGAGAGATACTTGCCAATAATTTCACACAGAAAAAATAACAGGAACATATAAATATATTTTCATATATTTGGTTGCTCCACCTGACATTTTTGGGTGCTCAAATTAAAAATACTAAAAAATAATGAACCTAAAAACTTTGAAATGTTGGTCAACTACTGAAATCTGTTAGAAAACATAATTCTTCTCTCAGAAATATGTTTTTATCCATTTTCAAAGAACTTTTTAAAAATACGTTTTTAGACCCTCTTTTTGTCATTGACCCATTTACATAAAATTTTAATCATTAATTAAATTGAATTAATGTTTTCTTTTTAGATAGAAGGGTTAGAAAGAAAACTGAGACACTTGTAGGAATTTTTATCACCAACTTTCAAAGCTCAATTAATCCCCATTACTGCAGAACAGCAACTTTAATTTGTTAAAGGGCTATTCCGTATAACTATGAAATGTTCTTTATTTTTCAGCTCATCATTTTAAGCTCTTTTTTTTGGACTCGAGCTGCTTGAATTTCAATGAAAAACTGTCAAAACGAGGCCGCACTGACAGTTTTGACGGGTAAATGAACTCTGCTTAATTGACCTCTCTCGTTGCAGGATGGATTTAATTCGACGTGTTTTGGTTTCACTTTTTGTTTCTCTGGCTCAGGAACCAGCGGGAATAAAAATCAAAGGAATGAAACAAACAAACTGCTTTATTCATGCCATTAGATTTCTCCACAGGAAATCATTTCTCCTTTCTTCTCCTGCCAATCTCACTCAGGTACTCGCAGCTACAGCTCAATTTACTTTCCAATTTGTCCTTTTGAAAGAGCAAAACAAAGAGAAGCTTAATGGAGGAGCTGGATATAAAGAAGACAAAGCTCAGAGCCAAGCATTAAAGCAGCTCAGGCTCAGAGGAAACACAACCAGGGAATTCATTTCTGCTCCAGCTGGGTTTTTTTTCTTTATGAGACGTTTGATTTTATATTTCTGTCTTTGTGTGTTAATGTGAAGAGTGTATGAAAGAAACTCCACATACATATTCAATGAAACATGTTTAACGCACCCACTGGATGATGCACGTGCAGAAATCCCTCTGTGTGTGTGTGTGTGTGTGTGTGTGTGTGTGTGTGTGAGGTTTTACCCTGAAGCTGCAGCTGTTGCTCAGATCAGCAGGTTAAAGGTTTGATACAAACAAACATCAAAATGTAAATTATGAAAGGAAAAAAATCATCAAAGAAACAAAAGAACGACGATTGTAAAGTTACAAACACTACAAATTATAACATTTCTTCATATTTCGTCCTAAAACATCACTTTTTATGCAGGTTTAGGAAAAAAAAAATATATATATATTTGTCAGATACAATACATAAATACTGAATATTTATCTTAATGTTGAATATTATGTACAAATGTCGTAAATAAATGTCCTAATTCTAACTATAAAGCTACATTTTTGCACATTTGGTTTACGTTCTAAATATTTAGTGAAGATTTTTAAATCTACAGCAAATATTTCTTCATATTTATTTACAATCTTTATGTAATTAGTCATTTTTTTATATCTTGAGCAAAGGTTTCTAAATATTAAAGCTAAAATTTATCAATATTTATCTAAGTTTCTAAATCTTTAGTAAAGATATCTAATTATTTGCTAAGATTTCTAAATCTACAGCAAAAATTTCTTCATATTTATTTACAATTTCTACGTATTTAGTCAGTCATCTATATCCTGAGCGAAGGTTTCTAAATATTTAAGCTAAAATTTATCAATATTTATCTAAGATTTCTAAATCTTTAGTAAAGATATCAAATTATTTGCTAAGATTTCTAAAAATTTTAGCAAAGATTTATAATTTCTATCCTAGATTTCTGAATATTTAAGCAAGATTTCTAAATATTTAGTGAAGATTTCTTAATCTAAAGCAAAAATGTCTTCATATTTATTTACAATTTCTACGTATTTAGTCAGTTTTCTATATCCTGAGCGAAGGTTTCTAAATATTTAAGCTAAAATTTATCAATATTTATCGAAGATTACTTAATCTTCTTTAGTCTGAAATAATAAAAACAAGCTGGTTGGATAAAACTTAGAAATCGTTTTTGTGGCTCTTTGTGAAAAAAGTTGCAAACAGAGTCATCGTGATGTTTTGTTGCAGTGAAAAGTGTTTTCTTTTAATAGTTTTGGGTTTCTTGAAGTTGTTTTAAGACTTAAATCAAGAACCTGAATCTTTGGAAAAGTATAATTTCTCTGTGGTTCCTGAAAAAAACAAACAGACTTATTCCCGTAAAGAAACCTCTGTATGTAAAAAAAAGAGAGGTGTAAGGACCCTGTCTGCACAAAAATAAGAGTCCTACTATTTTCTCAAAAAAAAGACCACAGGCATAGCAACCGAGGTAATTTCCTTAGGAGGGACGAGGAGGAGTCGCCACGTAGGAGACAAAAAGGAGGAGTGGACTCCTAAGGACACCAAGAACCTCCGTCTCAGTCACAAAGACCGACACGAGCTTCATCGTGCAGCATTTCTCTTCTGCAGCTGCTCGTAGTAACACGCTGCAAGAAGAATGTGTTTGTGGTGCTGGAACTTTTATGCATTATGAATGGAGCCTGCTGCTTTCAGCTTCTCCTGGGAGGAAAAGAACGAGCTGGAGACTGATATCAACGCTGCTGCAACAGAGAGAGGAAGATACCAGAGGAGGAGGGGGGGGTCTGACCAGCACAGGGACCAGGGGGAGGAAAANATGATAAAAGAGTTTTTTTTCTGGTGTCCGTATCGTTGGCTCCATTAAAGGAATCCTCCCTGCTCCTCCTCAGCGGTGCATCCTCTGTTTTTCCTCCTCACCTGAGGATTCCTGTGGTTCTTGGAGGCAGAGTCAGTGTTTCTGGCTGTGCAGCTTCATCGTGCAGCATTTCTCTTCTGCAGCTGCTCGTAGTAACACGCTGCAAGAAGAATGTGTTTGTGGTGCTGGAACTTTTATGCATTATGAATGGAGCCTGCTGCTTTCAGCTTCTCCTGGGAGGAAAAGAACGAGCTGGAGACTGATATCAACGCTGCTGCAACAGAGAGAGGAAGATACCAGAGGAGGAGGGGGGGGTCTGACCAGCACAGGGACCAGGGGGAGGAAAAGAAAAAGACTTTTTTTTTGTTATGCATCTGTTTCATCAGATGATGCTTCTGCATTTGCAAATCCTCAGCACGATTAAAAAAAAATTAAATCCTGATTCTTCATAACGATGCAAAGAAAACGGACTCAAACACTTTACTCTCTGAAGATGATCTACTCTGTTAACTATTACCAGATTTCACAGTTTTTTGCAGTTATATGTTGTAATCAAAAAGGTCGGTGAATAGTAAAGTGAATCTGTTAGAAGTCTGTGTGCTGGATTAATTTAATATAAGGGTGCTTTTATTTTGAAAACCCCAAAAAGAGTTAGGACCCTCTACCAAAGACCATACAGTAGCTTCAAAGAAAAACATTTGGAGAATGGAAACAGAAACAGAAACAGAAATGTCAAATATTGAGATGAAAAGACAAATTTTCAACTTCTGCCACATAATTTTGAATTTGATATCACAAATTATTGACTTTTATCTCATATTTATGACTTTTGCATAACAAAACTTTGACTTTAAAACCCAAATTTGGTTCTTTTTTTTTATTTTGCTCAAAAATACAACTTATTTCTCATAGTTTTATCTTATCTCAGTCTCATTGTCAGTGAATTTCTCTCGTCTAAAACTCTCAACTCTTTTTTACAAAGTAGTTTCAAAACCCAAACATTTATTTACAACACTCCTGAAAAACATTTGAAGGAAAAAACATTTGGAGAATGGAAACAGAAATAATCAACTGAAGACAATTTCTGACAGTTAAAAAATATCAAAGATGTCACATATTAATATAAAAGGACAAAATTTCAACCATTGCCCTTTTATTTTGAATTTGATATCTCAAATTATTGACTTATATCTCATATTTATGACTTTTTCATAACAAAACTTTGACTTTTAAACCCAAAATTTGATTCTGTTTTTCATTTTGCTCAAAATTACAACTTGTTTCTCATAGTTTTATCTTATCTCAGTCTCATTGTCAGTGAAATTCTCTCGTCTTAAACTCTCAACTCTTTTTACAAAGTAGTTTCAAAACCCAAACATTTATTTACAACACTCCTGAAAAACATTTGAAGGGAAAACATTTGGAGAATGGAAACAGAAATAATGGGCTGAAGACAATTTCTGACAGTTAAAAAATATCAAAAATGTCACATATTAATATAAAAGGACAAAATTTCAACCATTGCCCTTTTATTTTGACTTTGATATCTCAAATTATTGACTTATATCTCATAATTCTGACTTTTTCGTACAAAATTTGATTTTTTTTCCCTTTTTCTTGCTCAAAATTTCAACTTGTGTCTCTTAATTTAGTCTAATCTCATCGTCAGTCAGTGAATTTCTCTCGTCTTAAACTCTCAACTCTTTTTACAAAGTAGCTTCAAAATCCAAACATTTATTTATAACACTCCTGAAAAACATTTGAAGGAAAAACATTTGGAGAATAGAAACAGAAATAAAGGGTTGAAGAAGATTTCTGACGGTTCTAAATATCAAAATGAAAAAAAAAAAAGATTTTTGGGGCGTTTTCTCCCTTTTTCTGTACATTTGAAGTCAAAAAAATTTGAAATTTAAAAGGCGAATTTCAACTTTTGCCCCATGATTTTGACTTTGACCTCAAATTATTGAGGTTTTCATCTCAAAATTTTGGCTTTGAGACTCAGAGTTTGATTTTTAGCTGACGCTTTAGTCAGTTGGTAATTCAAAGATGTGTCCAATGAGGTTTAATTTTTCTTTGAATTAAATCTTTATAACTGGAATGACAAATTTTGTTTCGGGGGGGCAGCTGCCACCATATGCCCCCCCTGTAGATCCGCCCCTGAATATTAATCAAAAACTGAGCTTTTCTTTTCTACGTTTTCATCTTGTAGAAGAATTTTTCCCTCCTTGTTTTGCTGCTACACATCAGTCCCTGGAAAGTATGAACTTGTTGTTATGTTTATTTTTTTCAGGATTCAGTTTTTGGTGGATAAACTTGATCGCTCTCTGTTCAGGGAGGGGGGGGGGCTGTGAACCTTAAGATGAGACAAGTAGGACGTGGGCGGAGAAGAGTAAACAGAAAATAAGGCCGGAGCAGAAGAGGGTGAAAAGTGGGAGGAATTAATTGATGTCCAACGGAGGATGGAGGACGGAAAGAAAATAAAACAAGACAAGAATGGAAGGTAAAGAGGGGGATGTGCGGTGAGAGAGAACGGAGAGAGAGAACGGAGAGAGAGAACGGAGAGAGAGAACGGAGAGAGAGAAGCAGAGAGAGAACGGAGAGAGAGAAGCAGAGAGAATGAAATGAAAAGGTTTCTTTGTTGTGCAAACTCATGCATGTAAAGGTGCATACACACATTTCTATAAGAGCAGGGAGGGATTGAAAAGAAGCAGCGGCTGCTCGTCAGGAGGTTAGAGGAAGATAAAGACGAGTGTGTGAGACCAGCTCAGACACACACACACACACACACACACACACACACACACACACACACACACACACACACGCCAGCAGAAAGTATCAGAGTGAAACTAACAGAGGCCGAGGGAGCAGCTGTCCATTCAAGGGTGAGGATAATAGTGCTGCAGTGAGCGTACTGTAAAGACACACACACACACACACACACACACAGACTCGTACCCATTTTTCCTGCCATCACTCCAGGATAGATCGATAGCAAAGCCTGTTTCCTGTTAGCGACTAAGTGTGTTCAGAGAGAGACTGACTGTGAGTAATAGCTTCCACAGCTGCTGCTAATTATGGGCTGGAATGCACGAGATATAAACTATCTAAAAACAGACCTGTGTGTCTTCTCCTCGTCGAGTGTGGTCCTTTTTCTCTGTCCTCTTCAGAACTAGGGAGATTGTGTCGACCCCGGGTCTTTTGGTTGTTTATGTCTGTTCTTCTACTTCTTTTTGTGCAAATGTTTTGTCTTAGACATCAAAAGTGACAAGGGTCCTCTCTCATTTACTCTCTTCTTCCTGTAAAATGATACGTAAACACAATTGTTGTTACCATCAAGACCAGTCCAGGTCCTAAGGCTCAGTCCTTCACAAGCAAAGATGGAGCCAGGTTCACCACTTTGTCAACAACTGCGTGAGCAAATAGTCCAACAGTTTAACTTGTTACAAAGAGTTGAAACAGGTTGACGTCCTTAACTACCTAAAGTAGTAGATGTCTGGTATTATAGTAGTTTTCTAAGTCTCTTAGACCTCTTTAGAGACGTGTATTCGTCGTTCCGGGTTTTGGTTGTAACTTGCCGGCACTGGAAACTGGGGAGTCCGCCGCGACGTAATTTTTGGGTGTAGTAACACATTTCCTTATTAGCACGTGGGCTCAGGAACACTTCAGAAAACCATTGTCAGTTAACACAGTTCATCACTACATCTACAAGTGACAGTTCAAACTCTACCATGCAAAGACAAAGTCANCCATAATATCATCAAAAGATTCAGAGAATCTGGAGAAATCTCTGCACGTAAGCAGCAAGGCCCAAAACCAACATTGAATGGCCGTGACCTTTGACCCCTCAGGCGGCGCTGCATTAAAAACCCACATCATTGTGTAAAGGATATTAGCACGTGGGCTCAGGAACACTTCAGAAAACCATTGTCAGTTAACACAGTTCATCACTACATCTACAAGTGACAGTTCAAACTCTACCATGCAAAGACAAAGTCACACATCAACAACACACACAAACGCCGCCGCCGGCTTCTCTGGGCCCGAGCTCGTCTGAGATGGACTGAGGCAAAGTGGAAAAGTCTGCTGTGGTCTGACGAGTCCACACTTGCAGCTATAATTGGCGAGCCAGCAACCCAACAAACAAAAAATTGTTCTGACAGGGAACATCGGGCCTAGCACTGGTTAGCATTGACATGCTACAGGCTGCTAAAAGCTGATCCTGGGTGTAAACAATGTGTCAATAGTTACAGTTCAGATCCCAGGACAAACAAAGGAACAAAAACAGTAAAATCACCACTGCAGACACAACCAGTTTGGTGTCCAAAGGTCAAACTCTTTTTGGAAATCACGGACGTGGTGTCCTCTAGGTCAAAGAGGAAAAGGACAATCAGGATTGTTCTCAGAGCAAAGTTCAAAAGCAGCATCTGTGATGGTATGGGGGTGTGTTAGTGCCCATGGCATCATGGGTAACTGTACCAGTATCAGTGAAGGCAGCATTAATGCTGAAAGGTACAAACAGGTTTTGGAGCAACATCTGCTGCCATCCAAGACACTTTGTCTTTTTCAGGGACGTCCCTGATTATTTCAGCAAGACAATGAAACCAAGACACATTCTGCTCCTGTTACAACAGCGTGGCTCTGTAGTAGAAGAGTGCAGCTACTACACTGACCTTAGTAAGTAAAATAATAAAGTTTTTCAGTTTGAACATTAAGTAACTTGTCTTTGTGGTGTCTTCAATTGAATATAGGTTAAACAGGATTTACAAATCATTGTTTTCTGTTTTTATTTACATTTTACACAACGTCCAAACCTCAACCCTTAAAAAAGAAATATTGTCAGTTTGTTCAGAGTAACACAAGCAAACACACAGAGCATTTAAAGTGAAACATGTTATTGCACAAATGATATGATGAACTAAATCAAACATTTACGTAACAATATTACTGCACAAAGTCAGAGTGAATTGTGTGTGTGAGAGTTTTTGTTATCTACTGGGAGCAGTAAGGACAGACTGTATAAGTTTATAAAATATTATAATAGGGACAAACTTTAACAGCTGTTCAGATCCTACAAGAGGAAAAAAGCACATTAAAGTGCTCTGTACATGTCTAAAGTGTCCTCGTCAGTGTCGAGAACGAGCTGTATGTGCCTTTTGTTTCACTTAATGCTCCTGCCCTTCAAAGTGTCTTTGCACATCACTGAGTTTTGGTCATTTTCTGTATAAAAAGGAAAACCCTGAAAATGATGAACAGACCTCGTCCTGCAGGTTTAGAAGAGATGTTAAATAAAGTGAACGGATCTGTTAAACATTTGAGGGAAAGTCTTTGTTTTGAGCTGCAGAAATCATGGGATTAAAGCGTGTGCAGGAAAAGTTTTCAAAGGTCAAAGGTCGAAGGTATCACGACTTCAGGAATCATGAAGCTCCTGTGGTTTAGTTTCCCCGTCAGAAACAACTTCCTGCCATGAAACCGTGAGGAAAAGCGAATGTTTTCCATCTGATAAAACTGTTTACTTGAGTTTTAAGTAAAGAAAATGTTAATTTTTCTGCTTGGATGTGTTTTTAAAGACACACACACACACACACACACACACACACACACACCGATGCCTCGCTGTGATTTCCTGCTGAGTTCCTTCCTTTGGATTCAATTAAAGCAGGAAATTCATTTAAGCTTCTGCAGCAAAAAGAAGCTGCATGAACTTCTGTTGGCTTCACACACACACACACACACCCACACACACATACACAAAGTAGAGTGTGTGTGTGTGTGTGTGTATGGGTCTGAAAAAGGAATGTGAAAGTGACAAAGTGTGTGTTGAAGAGAGCATAACAAATGTGTTTTTGCTCTCTCTGCAGGTGTGTGTGTGTGTGTGTGTGTGTGTGTGTGTGTGGTTGGTAAGGATTGCATCACATATAAGGTAGCCCCGCGCTTGCATGTGTGTATGATTGTGTGTGTGTGTGTGTGTGTGTGTGTAGGGAAAAGCCTCCCTGGCTTCCTTTAGGTAGTTAAGCAGGTTGACTGATGGTGGCGCGAATCATTTGACGTCCCATGATTCATTTCAGCATTTGTGCCAGATACACCAGCATATGAAAACGTGTGTGTGTGTGTGTGTGTGTGTGTGTGTGTTTGTGTGAGATAGAGTCTGGGGGGGCAGAGGAAAAGACAAAGCGGTAATTATATTTCTCTTAAAGGCGTAGTACATGATGGATAACCACCCGAGCACATGACGGATAAATATCACACACAGTTACACACACACACACACACACACACACACACACACACACACACACACACACGTAGGAAATATTCTGCAGCGTTCACTATCAGAAATAGTAAATTCCTGATACAACAAGTGAGACCAGTTTCTGTCGTTTTCAAATCAGACCTGCGTCCAGGCGCTTTGCATTGTGGGAAACAGTACGCCAGATTCAGACTCTGGCTGTTTTCCAAACCGCCTACTACACTAGCGATGCCTACTACTTCGACTGAAATTCAGTATTTAGTAGGCAGTATGCAAAAACTTGCGAGATCTGTAGTAAACTACAAGTTCCCGGATGTTTCTACCGATCCGGGAAAATTTCTCAGTCTGTAACGGACCAGTCTACCTGGCGTACTGTTTCCCACAATGCACGGCGCTAATGGCGTTTGTCAGTTTGGGCACGCTCAGGTTGAGGTGAATTACTGACACCTACTGGAATAAATCAGCTCAACTACAACACAACAACAAAAATGTGAAACGGTCCCAGAGATAAAAGTGAAGTGACAGGAAAGAAACAGCGGTAAATCTGCTCACTTCATCATGAAAGAGCTGTTTACTTTTACCAAATTCATAAAAGCCCCTAAATCATTTATCACTTTTTATTTTACACTAACAGCCTACGTGGGTAATGAGGACGCAGTTTTTACACCAGCTGGAAAAATAAAAAGTCAGTTGGTTTCAGATTTATTTTCAANACCATAACAATTCTCAAAAAAAAATTACAACTTCCTTCACATGCTTAATTTCATTTATTTATTTTCCTTTGTTTCTCATTGACATCTAATTTAACTTATCTACTTTTATTGCTCCTGTAACTTCTCCACTGATTGATGTGGTGAATTAATGACTGAAATGTTCTCATGGATTTATTTATGATAAAGTTAAACATTAGAAAAAAAACCATCAGCTCCACTTCCTGAAACAGAAATCCAGAGTAGTATACGACTAAACAGGTCCAACAAAACAGTCACACTACAGACTACATGTCAAAGTAGGAGGTAGTAGCCAGTGCCTACTACCTACTACTGTAGTATGTTGTATGTAGAAGGCGGTTTGGAAAACAGCCGAGGAGAATTCAAAAACAGCCTTCCACCTCAATGTCCCATGATGCTCTCTGTCAAACTCCAAATGTAGAGAAACCCACTTCAGCAAAATGAAAAATAAACAAATTTTAAATATGCCATTTTGAGACTTTTGTTATCTGCCATATTTAGTCAAAAATGTCAGATAAAAAGTTAAATTCATGAGATGATGAATCAAAGTTTTGAGATTTTATCTCTAAATACTCTAATGTCAGGATAAAAACTGAAGGTCAGAATTGTTTCTGACTTTTAGGTAAAAGGTCAATATTTGAAGATAGAAAGTGGAAGTTATGATAAGTGAAGACAAAATTCTGAGGAAAAAAAAGTCAAAATTTTGAGATAAGAGTCCAAATTTTAAGAAATCAATTCAACAATATGTGAAAAAAAGTGTTAACTTTCACGTTTAAGATCAAAATTTTAAGATAAAGACTAAAGTCTGAGATAAAAAGTCAAAATTTTTGGATTAAACCTCAACATTTTGAAATTAAGACAATATTTGAAAAAAAAAACCAAAGGATAAATGTTGATTTAAATAGAGGGAGAAGAAAAAGAGCTTTTCAGATGAATAATTGAATTTCTGACCTTAAAATAAAGTTCTTTTATGTCTTTTTTTCCCTCATCATTTTGACTTTGTTGCCCTCCTATGGTTTAGAAAACCTTCTTGTCACCGCTCACATTGATGTGCCGTCTTGGATGAGTTGCCCAACCTGAGCAACTTCTGTTGGACTCATGTTACGTCTAAGGCTGAGAAAACTCACAAAACTCAAAAGTGACCAAAACATCAGGCAGAAATGAGAACAGAGTCATGTTTTACTGTTGATAATTGCCTCATATTTCCACTTGTCGTTTGTTTCATTTGCACAACAACAGGTGAAATTGATCCATAATTAGTGTTTCTTCCGAACTGAACAGGTTGATTTTACACAAATGTAATTTACTCTGAGTTACATTACGTTAATGTTCATGTTGCTCGACCATGATGCAGCACTTCTCAGGTTTTAACTGATGTTTCATAAGAAAAACAATCACTCAGTTTTATTCTTCAGGACGACTGTGCTGCTCCTTAAAAGTCTGACAGCTGATGCAACTTGAGGTTGTGTCATTTTCCTGAAATAGATTAAATTTGTTTTTAAAAAGAAACCGTCCCTTCATTCCTGACAGCTTCTGTTTGTCTCAACTCATAACTCATAAAAAAAAAAAAAAGATGATTTCAGGTAAAATAAGAGCAACGTCTGCAGCTGGAAGTGACAGCTGATGGATTTATTCTGGTGCTTCTGCTTTTTTAAATCCTCTGAAGATAAAAGTTTGTTAACCACACTCCCCAGGTGAGATTTCACTGAAAACATCATCATTAGTCTTTTTGTTTATTAAGTTCCAGAAGAAAAGTTTGTGTGGAGTTGATCAAAAAACAAGTTTTTCTGTTTCTCTTTGACCCCGTTAGACAAACTAAGTGTCCTTTTGTCGTATTTACAAACAGAAAATTATTTTTCTGAGGAGAAATAAAAGTTTAAGGATGTCAAAGGAAATCAAACCCAAACTTGAAGTGAAGATGT
Source organism: Thalassoma bifasciatum (assembly GCA_008086565.1). Lineage (NCBI taxonomy): Eukaryota > Metazoa > Chordata > Actinopteri > Labriformes > Labridae > Thalassoma > Thalassoma bifasciatum. The sequence continues at coordinate 100,534 of RPOG01001154.1, forward strand.
GAAGTTTTTTAGACGACACATGATGTTGAGTTTGGATCGTTGGAGCTTTTTTTTTTTAACACTGCAGAGGTTTGTTGGTCTCTGCAGCTTCATGTTAACACAATTTGGTGTTCGATTAAATGAAAGCATTGATTAAAACAGAAGAAGTATATCAATTTCAGTCTGTCATCATGTCAAAAAAAGCAGAACTACTCTAATTTTTTTCTTCATACACTGCAAAAAAGCCAGCCTTCAAAAACAAGAAGAAAACTGGGAGTATTTTTCTTCAACTAAGCAAAAATAATCTGCAAACAGAACAAGAAAGTTTATCTTGTCAAGACTTCAAAAACCAAGTAAAATATCTAACCTCAGTGAACCCAGAAACACCTTAAAGTTATTTTCATGAATAAAAAGTGAATTTTTCTTGGTACAAATAAAAATGTGAGACATGTTTCGACCCCAAAGGTGTTCAGGGTTTGATACAGGAGAGAAACAAATAATTAAACCCAGGACAAAAGAGGAATTAAGTTAAGGTGAAATGGGGAATGGAGGGTATTTATTTACAAAAGAGACAAAAAACAATCTTTAACTCAAACACATGCACCAATCTCTAAACTGACTATAGCAAATAAAAAGAAAACTGAAAGGTTAAAGGTTGAACTCTCTTTCAGACTCACTGGCTCCAAACTGTTTCCTGCTTTTATACCTGTTCTCCTGATTACCAAACAACTCCAGGTGAGAACAATCACCTGCAGCTGCAGAGGTAAAGAGCAGGGGGAGGTAACGACACAAATACGCAACAAACAACACGTAACAGATGACTTTTCTCAATTAATTTGAAAATATTCTTACATTGAGTAAATGCAGGGGTGGAAGTAATTAATTACAAAGACTCATATTACTGTAATTAAGTAGTTTTTTGAGGTACTTTTACTTTAATGAGTAGATTTTCAAGTCTGTACTTTTACTTGTACTTAAGTAATCATTATGCCATGTAATCTACTTAGTTACTTTTAAAATCATAGTTGAGTACTGAGTACAATTTTCATTAATATCTTGACCTTAAATCTGCCTTTTTGTAGCCAGTAAGGTGATTTAACAGCAAACAAGCCAATGAAAACCAGGACATATGGATGAAAAACAAAACAAAAAAATGTTAATGATTGATCGCTGATTGATTTTGTGTTAAGAATTTAACCAGTTAAAAATGTTTTCATGGATATTCAACTGCACCTCATCTAATTTTGTTTTTGTCTGCCTGAGACCTTTGCTGGATAAGGAAATAAAAACTTCAAGTGAGAAAAAGAAAGAGAAAAAAACAACCAATCAAAATGAGGGAAAAACACTTGTTTTCTATCTTATCAGTTATTAATGATTATTGATTGTTAGCGTTTTAACTATTGGTAAAGAAAACACTAAATTTAGAGGAGACAGTGACATCACCAGTTAAAAGTAGTTTTTTTTTTGACAAATACTCTGTAAGAGCAACTTACAGCAACGTACTTTTACTTGTGATTGAGTAATATTTTCACAATGTGACAGTACTTGTACTTGAGAACAGATTTTCAGTCCTCTTTCCACTAGTGAGTGAATGTTTGGTCTTTATAAAAATGCATGAGGAGCTAAATCTCTTTCTTCCAGATTCAGTTTTTATGTCACAAAGAGGAGAAAACATCTTTCAGTGGTTTTTGTGCAAAGAGAGGGAGAAGCTGTGAGATGCTGGAGGATGTGGTGATGATGTCAAATACCTATTTTAAAAAATAAGAACAAAAAAAAATTCATAAATGCTGTTACACATTTGTTTGCTAATGTTCAACTGGTGACATTTTTCAATCTGTTTGCAATTCTCTGTTTGTGTTTTACCTTCAGTTTAAAATGTTTTTCTCTCACATAACATGCAGTAAATTGGAAATAACGGCAGATATTGAAAGTTTAAAGTATTCTTGAAAAAAAATGAGCCTAAGCATTTATGCACTTAAAGACTAAAAATAGTCCAGGCTCAGGCTCTAAAGGGTTAAGTTACTCCAAAGAGAAAATTTTATGAAATGAAACTGATTTGATGTGAGAGAAGAAACAAACTCCAAACACAGGATGATAAAGATAAAGCTTGGAAACAAACCGACGAAGCACAAAACGAGAAAGAATTGATGAAGAAAATTGCACAGACAGAAGCTTCTGTGAGATCCAACAACAATGAGAGCGAGAAACTTGCTGATTAAACCCTTCACTGCCTCCCACTGAGAGATAATGGCTCCTTCTTATTTTATTAATGTACACATCCAACGTTAACGTCCTCCTGCTGAGATGAGGAATCTTCAAGTCTGTGTGATGAACCTGCAGGAAATCCATGAAATAAAGACGTTTTCAGATTTTTGGTCTCACTGAGAAATCTACAAACGCGACAGAATTTAGGATTTCTTTACCTTTTCTCCAAGAATATGAATAAAAACACAAAACTTTGTCCTGATGACATGAACACAAGTCCACACTTACTCTCGCATCTTTCATCCTGCTGCACTGACATTTCTGGATTCTGAGTCATGAGGAAAGAAAAAGAATTGTCAAAGTTTCTGCAGGAAAAGTGAATCCAACTGTATAAAACAGGAAAGGGATATAAAAAGATATCCAAGGAACTGAGGACGCCAATAAGCAGAGTTCAAACTCTAATGAAGAAGTGGAAAATGAGGGATTCTGTTGAAACCAAACCACGGTCAGGTAGACCAACAAACATTTCAGCTACAACTGACAGGAAAAATGTGAGGGATGCAAAGAAAAACCCACAAATAACTTCAGCTGAAATACAGGACTCTCTGAAAAAATGTGGTCTGGCTGTTTCAAGATGCACAATAAGGAGGCACTTGAGGAAAAATGGGCTGAAGAAAGACATTTCTACACAAATGCCACAAAGTTTCCTGCTTACAATACGCCAAACAGCACAGAGACAAGCCTCAAAACTTCTGGAACAAAGTCATTTGGAGTGATGAGAGCAAAAGTGAACTTTTTGTCCACAACCATAAACATTGTTCCATTTGGAGAGGAGTCAACAAGGCCTATGATGAAAGGTCCACCATTCCTACTGTGAAACACGGAGGTGGATCNAGGCTCAGGAAACTTGGTCCAAACTGATGAATGAAGGATGAATGCAGCATGTTATCAGAAAATACTGGAGGAAAATTTACACTCATCAGCCCAGAAGCTGCACATGAGACGTACTTGGACGTTCACACATGACAATGATCCAAAACACAAGGACAAGTGGACCTGCCATTGGCTACAGCAGAATAAAGGGAAGGTTCTGGAGTGGCCATCTCAGTCTCCTGACCTCAATATCATTGAGCCACTCTGGGGAGATCTCAAACCTGCAGTTCATGCAAGACAGAGCAAGAATTTATAGGAACTGGAGGCTTTTTGCCAAGAAGAATGGTCAGTTTTACCATCTGAGAAAATAAAGACCCTCATCCACAACCAGCACAAAAGACTTCAAGCTGGAAACTTTTGATTACAGATTTTTTTCACCTTGTCTCCATCAGAAACAAAGAAAAACTCCTGACTCTGCCCAAACTCGACCATGAAAAGAGAAAATCTGAGTCATTTTTCTGCCGTTCTGGCTCTGAATTATGAATAATCTGACCTCCTTTAGGGAAATCTGCTGCTGACAAAGATAAATCAGGACTTTTACTCTGAAAATCCTGTCATGAAGCTCTGGTTTAATTCCACATCTGACACTAAATACTGAAAACCCTCAAACCAAAGTGGTCAGATCCTGGTTTTAGTAGCACATTAGCCTCAAGCAGCAGAAATGTCCAAAGATCGACGCTTTTAACAGTGAATTATTAATATTTCTGAGCAAACACTGCATAAAACATAAAGGTGTATTTGTGATTTTACGTCCTCTTGGTGATTCTGCAGAGGAGATTTGACTTCCAGTGATTGCAGCATCCTTGGTGCAACATCAGCGAGCAGATAATTAGTTATGTAACGTGTCGTGGTTTGTTTACCTCCGGGCTCTTCAGTCTGTCCTTGTTTGTTTTCTTCTTCTTAAACTCGTCTTCGATGATTCAAAGCAGAAGTTTTAAGGACACTCGTCGCTGAAAGAGTTGGACGTTTCACCCTCTTTAACAAATCAGAGGCTGAAGCTCTTTCTCTTCACTTTTACTTTTCATCTTGCTGTGTTTGTTTAAATTAACTTTCCATCCTGACTTTTCATGGCTGGGTTTTTTTTTCTTTTTTTTACAGACAGTTTTGACCTTGAACGCCCACTTTCTCATCGATTCTGTCTCCTTCCTCTGCAAACACAGCGAGGGAGAAGAAAGTTCTCGTCTTCCTGTTGTTCTCTCCACGGAGGAAAAGGACAGAAAGGTTATGATTCAATTTTGTCAATCAAGTCATTGTCGGTTATTCTTCACTTTACTTCACTACATCACACAAAACTGGAATATTCAGCTTTCACAGGTTTTAAAACATGGATTTTAAGTATTTAAATTAAACCTTTCTATCTCATTTTTGGCACTTAATCAAAAGTTTTTCCATTTGTTACAATAAATATGCGCAAACTGGAATTAACAAATCATATAACTAACAAAAACAATAAATTTGGTCACTTAGCAAAGATTAATGACAGTGAAAAGCAACCGATACAAAACATTTAGAGCAAGAGAAAAGAATAATAAGGGCAATAACCACAATAATAAAGGGAAATATAAATATACATACTACTAGACATAGAAATGACCACACAACCTGAGGGCATAAATATACAAACATACCTGAGTAAAATAAAAATGGCAGTTACAAATAAACACATTCATATATAAATAAATAAATAAATATGTAAGTCATAAACTCACAAAATAAGATTTTGTGAAAAAACATATAGTTTGATGATGATAATAATAATAATAATAATAATAATAATAATAATAATAATAATAATAATAATAATAGTAGTAAAATGTCCTTTATTGTTATTGTATGGTAGAGATGCAATGAAATTAGGGTGCAACTCCAATGCAAACAGAAAAAAAAAGTAATAAATACAATAAAATTCTCTAAAACTATAATAAAATCAATTAAAAAATAAATAAAAATAACAATATTACACCGCAAATGGCAGATTGTACACATACCCACACATATACACTATGGATATAGAAATTAAAATAGATTAAACAAAAAAAATAAATAAAATAAATGAACAAATAAATAAATGGAAATTAAATAAAATTCTATTGAAAACTAAAAATTAAAACAATTTACTCAGGATATCAAGAAAAGTAGAGAAAATCAAATGATAACCTGAGAAAAGGTTCAGATATTAAACAGACCAGTATCTCGTGCAAATATATTAGTATAGTTCAAATATGTGTAAAAATCAAACAAGATTAACAAGGAAAAGTGTAATGAGTGTGCAAAAAAGAAAAAATAATGTAGAGATGTAATAAAAAATGAAAGATGCACATACAAACCTGCCAAATCTGAGATTGGTACCTAGTGATGTGTCAAAGTGTCAAAATATAAAAGTGTTTGCACAAATACACACTTACCAGAACAGGATTAAACATATAAAATATCTGAGGTTTCTCTGTAACTGATACTGGGCCTGAACTTTTATTTAAATAAAAGTTTTTCTTCAGACTCTTTTGTGTTTGTTATATTTTTATTTTCAGGTTTATCAGAGTTGATTCTGAAGTCATGACCAGTTGAATTCATTGTATTTCTCTTCTTTTTCAGCCTGTTTTTGATGACGATCGTTTTAAAAACATTCCAGGTGAAAAAAAAATCTCTGATGACTTCGCTTTCAGATGCCCATGAGGAACACCTGAGCTTGGCCTTCTGGGTAAAAAGGCCCGAACCCTGTTATTAACTCAGCTGTTTGTCATCATCTAAGTCAGGGGTTCCCAAAGTGGGGGTCGCGAGATGATTTCAGTTTAGAGGGAATATCCACAGCTATCCCAGACTGTAACTAATGTCATTTGTCAATTTGTCAATGACATTTATCAAAAATGAATTTATATAATGTGTGAATGTGGCGGAGGATCTCCGAGTGTCCGTCTCCAAAATTAAACCCAGAATGGACTTGATGTGCTCCATAGAGCCCATCCATTTCATTAGGTGAGATAAACACTGAAACATTTATCCCAAAAAGTTAACTTGCACTGCAACAATGTTCACGTTTACTCAGAGCTACAGTTTATGATTATTACTTGAACTGAATTATTCTTGTTCAAATATGGAAATGAAAGTATTGAACCAAAATTGAGTTTGCACACCACTGCAACAATGTGCGTCCACAAATTACAGAGAAATAACTTTGACATATTCTGCTTTTATTTTATATAAAACAGTCACATGTAAAATCGTAACATGGTTTTCGGGCTGTTGTTCTTTTTTTGTGTTGTCATAATGCCCATGTTTGGATACCATTATTAGTGCATGTGTCCTACGTGCACGTTTTCTTATGCTTCAGTCACCTCTGGGGATAGTGGGGGTCACTAGTCTCTGCCACCTTTGTTTTGGGGGTCACGGGCTGAAAGGTTTGGGAACCCCTGATCTAAGTTATGACTCTGACTTTAACTCCTGAAACCACAGACAGAAATGTTTTCTCTGTTTGTTTATGACTGGTCCTGGCTGTCCTTCAGCACAAATCAAACGCACCTCCTCTGCAGACAAAGAGAGCCTCAGCCCCACGGCAGCAGCAGTGGCGGCGGCGGCGGCGGCGGCGGTGGTGGCTCACACTCTTTCAGCCTTGAAGAGAGGAAGAATTACCGGAGCACAATACGAGTCAGACTCATTGTCAATCCAGTCACCCCCCGGCCAGGCTGACTCACAGCCCCCGTCTGCACAGTGTGGACGTGTGTGTGTGTGTGTGTGTGTGTGTGTGTGTGTGGGATCCTCTTTGTTGCTCCCATCAAGCATAAATGGCATTCTTATTTTCTTATTCCCACTTTTTGCAACCCTTTAAGAAAAAAAAAAAAAAAAAAAAAAAAGGCTAAAGCAGGGGCGGATCTACTGGGGGGGGCATAGGGTGGCACCTGCCCCCCCAAAAAACCAACACCCCCTGTTACCACCCCAATAAGACAAAATTAGGAGAAATAAGTTGAAATTCCAAATTAAAAACAATCAAGTTCTGTGTCTAAAAGTCAAAATTTTTAGATAGAAAAGTCAAATCCTGAGATAAAATGTTAAAATTTTGGGACAAAAAGACAAAATTATGCGATAGAACACAATAATTTGGAGTTTAAAGTCAATAATTTGACAAATCAAAGTCAAAATTATGAAATAAAATAGTCAAAATTTTAAGATGCAAAAGTCAAGATTTGGGATTCAAAAGTCAAAATGATGAGATATCAAAAAGTCAAAAATTTGAGATAGTTAATAATTTGAAATTTCAAAGTCAAATTTACAAGATTAAAAAAAAAAAAAAAAAAATATGTGATATAAAAGTCAACATTATGGGCCAAAAGTTGAAATTTTGCCTTCTTTTCTCAAAAAGTTTGACTTGGTGTGTGCAAAAAAAATCAAGGAGAAATCTCAACAAAGCCAGTTTTTTATTCTAATATTTTTAACTTTCAGAAATTGTCTTTGATCCATTATTTTTTTCCATTCTACAAATGTTTTTGGGGAGTATTGTAAATAAATGTTTGGATTACGAAGCTACTTTGTGGTCTTTCGTAGAGGGTCCCCTTTTTGGGTTTTTCAAAATAAAATCACCCTGATATTAAATTAATCCAGCACATAGACTCCTGACTGATTCACAGCACTAAACCATCAACTAACCCCACTATAAATTTATGATTAATCTCCCCGGGTTAACGTGAGATTAATCCAGTTTCTGGTGGTTTCTACTTTGTCAGAAAAGAACAAAACAAATCTCCTCATGTCTCCCTGTCAGCTTAATCAAAGTTTATGAAAGTGTCTTGATTGGATGTTTTGAGCTGGTTTTAAAAAACAGTTTTTGTCTAATAAGAGCAGATTTGGCTCCGATCACTCGTTTCTGTTGTTTTCTGTTGTTGGTTTGTGCCTCTCAGCTTCTCTGCGGCTCAGCGTGTTTTTCTACCTCTGACTGGTTGTTGTGAATCAGTGTGAGACGAGTTTGTGAAGTGGAACAGGAACCTTACAGCGGTTTCTTTAATAAGAGCGGTGAATCATCTTTATTGTTTCAAAGAGTCTCTCTCTCTCTCTCTCTCTCTGACGTAAAAACCTCCATCCTCAGCTTCGACCCCTCAGACGTGTGAACGGCGTTTCTCTCTGATCAAAGCTCTGCGTGAACCTGCGGCTGCGAACAAACGCGTGTCATCGCCGTGATTCACAGGATGCATCAGGAGTCTGCGGCGTCTGAAATGACGACAGGAAACAGCAAACGTCAGGAGAAGAAGAAGAAGAAGAAGCCTGGTCAGTCCTGGTCTGAGTCCAAACTTTGTTACAGCTACGTTTGAAAGATGGATTCACCTCAGGAAAGAAGCAGAAAAACACTTTAAAAAGATAAAAAAAAAGACAAACTGGCCTTGGGAACATTGTTTTATGGTCATAGGAACCTTTTGAGTGCAAAATTGTGACAAGAAACTTTGCTGAATTTAACAAGCCATAGCTGCAAATGTGGTGCTTCATGTAGTTAGTACTTTACACCAGGAGATGACGACATCTGTAACTTCAATCTGTCACGATTTTGATTTTAAAAAAAAAAGAAGTCACAAATATTTTTCTGAATAATCAGTTAACAAAATTTACATTTTGAGACCAATGTATCAAACTGTAAGAAAATAAAGTCAAAGTTATGAGACAGTGAAGGCAAAGTTATGGGTGAATAAAGTCAAAGTTTTGAGGGTAAAAGTCATAATTTTAGGACATGGAGGAAAAATATTGAGATTTGAGTCAAAAGTTTGAGATATAAGGTCTTTATTTCGATACAGTATCAACATTTGAGATATAAATTCAAAATTATCATGAGATTAAGTGAAAGTTGTGAGGCAGTCAAGTCATAATTTTGAGATAGAAAGTCTGACTTATGAGGAAACATAATCAACATTTTGAGATCGATATATCAAACTGATAGAAAATAAAGTCAAAGTTATGAGTGAATAAAGTTACAGTTATGTGGGAAAAGTCACAATCTTGGGATAAAAATTCAACGTTTTGGGGGAAAAGTCATAATTTTGGGATATAGAGTAGATATTCTGAGATACAAGTCAAAATTTCAACATAATATTGACATTTTGAGATATAAATTCAAACCTTTAAGAAAATAAAGTAAAAGTTCTGAGATAATCAAGTCATTATTTTTAGGTGAAAGGTTTTAATTTTGGGATATAAAGTCTGAATAGTGAGAAAATACACATTTTGAGATATATATCAAAATTGTAACATTGTGTGTCAAATTTTGAGAAAAAAAAAGTCACAATTTTGAGGTGAAGCCAAAATTTGAAAGATGGATTCACCTCAGGAAAGAAGCAGAAAAACACTTTAAAAAGATTTTAAAAAAGACAAACTGGCCTTGGGAACATTGTTTTTTGGTCATAGGAACCTTTTGAGTGCAAAATTGTGACAAACAACATTGCCGAATTTAACAAGCCATAGCTGCAAATGTGGTGCTTCATGTAGTTAGTGCTTTACACCAGGAGATGACGACGTCTGTAACTTCAATCTGAGCAACATTTGTGGGCGTGTTTTGATTCAAAGTTATAAAAAACACAGAATTAAAGCTACATCTGTTACTATAGTTTACTAGATGTTTCCAGAACTTCTGTAAAAGTTATGTAATCCGATATAGCCGCCTGATGATGTCATAATTTGCAAATTAGATGAGTGAATTTACTCCTGTAACAAACTTTGGGTTACGCTGATGATTTTTCTCTATACAGTTTTCATCTTGAAATATTCACTTCTGATGCCATGTTTTTAATTTCTCATAATCATAGTTTGACAATTTTTGTATAACAGTTGCAGCTTTCTGATCTCATAATTTTGACTTAACCCTTTCAGCGCCATTGTTTTTTTTTTTTTTTTTTAATAAAATCTTCAGTTTTAAAATCACTATTTCAAAAGGTTGTTTCTTGAAAATGGTTTGAAATAAAGAAAAAGTTCTAAGTAATAAGAAAAAAAAGATGAAATTACAAGATTAGAAAAAAATGAAATTATGATATGAAAAGCCAGAATTTTGAGATTTTTTTGGGGAAATTTGATATGAAAAGGCAAAATATTGAGCTTACAGTTGAAATGATGAGTTTGAAAAATTGAAATGTCGGGATCAAATTGAAATTATGGGATACAGTCATAATAAGTAGATTATTGTTAAAATTGTGATTGAGAAGAAGCTCAAATTGAGATTTTAAAAAATAAAGTTATGAGATAAGAGGTTGAAATGATGAAATAAAGGACAAACAATGAGATTTAGATACCAAAATTATGAGATTAAGTAATTAAGATTATCAGATTCAGAATCAAAATTATGAGATTAAGACACGAAAAAGGATGAGACTAAGAAAATAAAATTGCGAGATTAAGAAATTGAAATTTTGAGATTAACAAACTTATATTGCAAAATTAAGAAATTTAAATGATGAGATTGTAAAACTTAAATTTTGAGTTTAAGAAACTAAAATTGTAAAACCGAGAAACCAAAATGATGAGATTATGACACTAAAATGATGAGACTAAGATACTAAGATTGTAAGAGATTGGAAAACTTAAACTTTAAGATTAAGAAACTAAAATTTTAAAATCAAGAAACCAAAATTATGAGATTCAGAAACTAAAATTTTGACATAAAAAGTTGAAATTTTGACACGTATTAATTGTAATTGTGAGATCTGAGAGATTAAAAACTTCAATGATGAGTTTAAAAAAAATGGAGTCATGAGATTAAAACGCCAAATTATTGAGATATTTGTGTTAACTATCAGTAGTTTTTCTGTTAGTATCTCTTAACTAACAGTTTTCAAACACAGACGTAATTTTGTGAAGTGTGATGATGTGACTTGGTTTGGTTTTAGCACAGATTTTCACCGTGTGTGGTGTTTTTCCGCCTCTGCATAACTGGATCCAATTCCTCTGCATCTGCATGAAGCAAAATCTTTTTTATCTGATGATGCTCTTTCTTTTTAGAGAACTCTAAAAAGCAACAAAGCTTTTCTCTGATGTTTTGAGTGATTATGTTTCGGCTCGTTTTCCTCTAAGTTTGTTCTCAAAGTTCCTAACAGCTCAGTTTGTTCCTGTAATTGCGTCGTGTGAATAATAACGAGGTGAATGTTAATTTCTCTCACTAACTCTGCTCTTTATGTTTCTGAATCAGTGTTTTTGAATCAGCGTTGGCTCTTTCTGAACGAGCGTGCGGAGACTGTGATGGCTCCAGACGTGTGTGAAGTTCTTCCTCAGAGGGAGGGGCAAACCGAGTGTGTGAGTGTGTGTGTGTGAGTGTGTGTGGAGCAGAAACTCTCCCTGCCTCATTAATAAACTGGACTTAATTGCATGTGAACGTCCTCGGAGAAAAAGGGTATTTTTGTGTCTCATTTCAAAGACAAATTACAGAAGCTGTCATCAATAATCGGGCTGAGCAGGGAGACGAGAGCGCAGCAGTGTGTGTGTGTGTGTGTGTGTGTGTGTGTGTGTGTGTGTGTCCTCCTTCCAAACTTGAGATGATAAAAAGGCAGGGCATGTCAGAGAGAGTGTGTGTTTAAATCTGCATGATTTTTTAAATCCTCTTTTTTTCCTCTATCTCTGTGAGGACTTTTCCTCACCGTGAAATCTGAGCTCTTTCTGAAAGAAGTGATTATTATTTTAGACTTAAATCATCTTTTTTTTAAATTAGGAGACATATTTACTAAGACATGCAGCAGAAATTGAGGTCATATTTTCCTTGATATCGAGGTTATTTGCCGGGAAATTGAAATATTTTTTTGTAAAATAAAGACATTTTCAGGAGAGAAGAGTGTGTTTGTTAAATAGGACATCGTGAGACTGATGCATCATTAAACAGCTGTTTGGAGACACACACACACACACACACTGTGAACTGGGGCTGATTCTGACCTGATTTCTCAGTTTTGCGTGACTCATTTTGAAGTCAGACCAGATTCTTCATCGTCGGCTTCGCTGTGTCACGAGAGTCGAGTTTGGCTCCATCAGCTGATTCTGACTGTTCCAGTGTTTTCGTTACACGTCACAAACTTGAGCAGAGCCAAGAGCTGAAACTCAGACTGAAGCTTAGGGGGGAAGTTTATGAAATTATCCAATTTTTTTTTTTTTTTCTCACATTTACTCATCAAAACAACTAACCAGGTTAATTAAACCATGTTTACTCATCAAAACCACTAACCAGGTTAATTAAACCATGTTTACTCATCAAAACCAATAACCAGGTTAATTAAACCACATTTACTCATCAAAACCACTAACCAGGTTAATTAAACCACGTTTACTCATTTAAACCACTAACCAGGTTAATTAAACCACGTTTACTCACCACTAACCAGGTTAATTGAACCACATTTACTCATCAAAACCACTAACCAGGTTAATTAAACCACATTTACTCATCAAAACCACTAACCAGGTTAATTAAACCACGTTTACTCATCATACCACTAACCAGGTTAATTAAACCACGTTTACTCACCACTAACCAGGTTAATTACACCACATTTACTCATCAAAACCACTAACCAGGTTAATTAAACCACGTTTACTCATCAAAACCACTAACCAGGTTAATTAAACCACATTTACTCATCAAAACTACTAACCAGGTTAATTAAACCACATTTACTCATCAAAACCACTAACCAGGTTAATTGAACTACTTTTTCTCACCACTAACCAGGTTAATTACACCACATTTACTCATTTAAACCACTAACCTGGTTAATTAAACCATGTTTACTCATCAAAACCACTAACCAGGTTAACTGAACCACGTTTACTCATCAAAACCACTAACCAGGTTTATTAAACCACGTTTTCTCATCAAAACCACTAACCAGGTTAATTAAATCACGTTTACTCATCAAAACCACTAACCAGGTTAATTGAACCACGTTTACTCACCACTAACCAGGTAAATTGAACTACATTTACTTATCAAAACCACTAACCAGGTTAAGTGAACCACGTTTACTCATCAAAACCACTAACCAGGTTAATTAAATCACGTTTACTCATCAAAACCACTTACCAGGTTAATTGAACTACATTTACTCATCAAAACCACTAACCTGGTTAATTAAACCATGTTTACTTATCAAAACCACTAACCAGGTTAACTGAACCATGTTTACTCATCAAAACCACTAACCAGGTTAATTAAACCACATTTACTCATCGACCAATGAAGCGTTTTATTCAAACCTGTTTGAGCAGCACTGACCATTCTTCTTTTCCTACTCCCTCGTGTGTGTGTGCGTGTTTGTTTGCTGTGTGTGTGCGTGTGTGTGTGTGTGTGTTTGTTTGCTCTGTGTGTGTGTGTGTGTGTGTGTGTGTGTGCGTTGAGGTGTTAGACGTAATCACACTCCTGCTGCTCATCAACCTGCACCTTAGAATCAGCTTCTCATCAGGATCCTGCAGCAAAAAAACTGCAGCAGAAAAACTCTGGTGTGTTTTAGCTGCTGCTCCTGCACCGTTTACACACACACACACACACACACACACACACACACACACACACACACACACAGGCATGCAAACAAATCCTGAAGTCTACCTTTGTGTCCTTTCCAATCTGCTGATGAGAAATGTGTCAGAGAGAAACGATCAGTCTGACAGATTTCGGTGTCGTCCAAGGTCTCCTTCAAAAAAAAAAAACTCTCAGAAACTTTCACTCTAACTCTTCTCTTCGGTCTGAGTCTGTTTTACTGGAGACGTTGTGTAACATTATGGACCTTGAGCTGTTTTTTTAAGTCACTCTGTCACCATTGACTCGAGACGTCAGGGATTGCTTTAACTCTTTCTCTGCTGGATGAAAAACACTCGGCTCACAGAGGGTTGAGTTTTTCTGCCACTTTTAGCCTTCATGAAATACTGAATCACAACTGTAACAAATCACTCCTGAACTAGTGTGAGCTTATTCTGAAAAAACAAAAAGAGATGGAGGAGTTCCCGTGCTCCCCACTCCATACGTGAGTCTCTCTTCATTCATGTTGGTCTGAAAAACCTTAAACCCGTCGACTCCTGACGTGTCTCTGCTTCTTATATCCATTTATCACTACAGTCAAACTAAATTTGATCCATGAAACATATGAGTTGACACACTGACTTGAATGAATCTTAATTGATTTTTTGCCATAATTCAGCAGAAACAGAATACAGATGGACGCAGTGCATTTTAACTCTTACTCAATCACTACAAAAAAGGAAAAAAAACACAATTTTTAGAGCTAATCACAAACTAACAAATGAACCAAACGACCCAATCAGCTGTGCCGACCAATCAAATTCACACTCCAACACGTTGTAAGTACCAAAATAAAAGTATGAGAAACAAACAAAATAGCGGGGAGAACATTGGAAAGGCTGTTTTAGCTGCAATTCAGAGTTTTTTTAGCTCTACTTCTTCTTTGATGTCGTCCACAGGATCTTCAACATCAAATCACTTGGTAGTTTCTTTTTTTTTTTTTTTGCCTCAAACTGTATTAGACATTCTGTAATTCCTGCTTGGCTGGATCATTACTTCCAACTTTTATTTTGGTGCTTCCAGCAGGTGGGAGTGTGAATTTGCATATTAGCTAAATATTTAGAAATCGTACCCCAAGATTTAGAAAACTTGGGTTAAAGTCTGGACTCTGTGGAGGTTAATCCATGTGTAAAAATGATGTCTCATGCTCCCTGAACCACTCTTTCACTATTTGAGCCCCATGAATCCTGGCATTGTCATCTTGGAATATGCCCGTGCCATCAGGGAAGAAAAACTCCATTGATGGAATAACCTGGTCATTCAGTATATTCAGGTAGTCAGCTGACCTCATTCTTTGAGCACATACTGTTGCTGAACCTGAGCAACTGCAGCAACCCCAGATCATAACACTGCCCCCACAGGCTCGTACAGTAGGCACTAGGCATGATGGGTGCATCACTTCACCTGCCTCTCTTCTTACCCTGNATCTGGACTCATCAGACCACATGACCTTCTTCCATTGCTCCAGAGTCCAATCTTTATGCTCCCTAACAAACTGAAGCCTTTTTTTCCGGTTAGCCTCACTGATTAGTGGTTTTCTTAAAGCTACACAGCTGTTCAGTCCCAATCCCTTGAGTTCCCTTCTCATTGTGCGTGTGGAAATGTTCTTACTTTCACTATTAAACATAGCCCTGAGTTCTACTGTTGTTTTTCTTCCATTTGATCTCACCACACGTTTAAGTGATCGCCGATCACCATCATTCAGGATTTTTTTCCCTCCACATTCTTCCTGGAAGACGATGGGTCCCCACTATCCTTCCAGTTTTTATTAAAGCGTTGGACAGTTCTTAACCCAATTTTAGTCGTTTCTGCATCAATCTCCTTAGATGTTTTCTCTGCTTGATGCCAATGATTTGACCCTTCTCAAACAGACTAACATCTTTTCCACGACCACGGGATGAGTCTTTCCACATGGTTGTTTAGGAAATGAGAAGCAGCTCATTGCACCAGTTGGGGTTAAATAACTTGTTTCCAGCTGAAAGATAATCACCCATGCAGGAATTATCCAATAGGAGGCTCGTACCTATTTGCTTAGTTAAATCCAGGTGGAGACTTTTTTTTTTTAGCCAGGCAGTGTATATATATATATATATATATATATATATATATATTAGTGCAGTGGAGAGTGGTGCAAGGATGCAGAAAGTTGCGTAGTGGTAGTTCAATAAAAATAATAAATAATAAACAAATGAACATTCTGCTGTTACATTAAATATCTGTGTTTATTAACAGTACTGTTCCGGGTTCTGTGCAGAAAAACAGAGTAAAGGAGCAGGAGAAGGAGAACATCTCCTGACACTAGTGCTCATCAGGGTGGTGTGTGCAACTTTACAACCCCCCCACCTCCTTTTTTTATTGGGTTGTTGATTTCTGTGTCTTGCAGAAAGAGAAAAAAATGGCAAAGTTTCAACATTTTAGCATAATACTCATCTACTTCCTGTTCATCCTGGTGGTATAATCCGTTAACATGTGCACTGAAATGAAATCCAGTTGTGAAACCGCCAAGATTTTTTCCTGAGTGAATGTGAGTAAAATCAGAGTTTACTGAACCAAACTGGAGGAAATACACAACGTCTGATTTTAGGGGGAAGAATCCAGCTGTTTGGTTGTTTCAGTCGCAGACAACTTCACTTTAACTGTAATGATTTTTTTTTTTATTTCATGGAACTTTATCTGAGTTTTGCAGAAAAGTTTCCAGTTTTCAGACCACGAGGGCAAAACCACCTGAACGTAGCAGAAGTAATTATTCTAATTAGATTTATGAAAGTTTTAACAAATTGGAGGAGTCCAGTTGATGAATATGTAAAGAATCCTCCCTGACTCATCTCCTGACCCACAGCTCTCATGCAGCTGTCGTCTGTTTCCATTTCTGTCTCTTTAGCTCGTCCTCATCCAGAGTTAATTATAATAAATATTTTCCTGCGGGCTTTTTTCTCATGCAGAGAGACGACGCGCGGGGAGCAAAGGCCAGGGAGAACATATTCTTTCCCAGTTTAATTTGAGACTCGTCTGTAGGTGGATTTACAGATAACGAGCGCTGGGAGAATATACAGCGAGCTCAATAATGTGAAGCCGTCTCGGTCGGCGAGGTCGTAAAAACGTCCTGCAGCAGAGAGCGTGGACTTCAGCACAACGTCGATACCTGAGGACAGAGTGTGTGGGAGCATCTGCACCAAACAAGAGGGGAAATAAAACTAAGTAAACTCTGGGGTGTGTGTGCGGAGCTGCAGGTCACTTATTGGGCTGTAAATATAAAATCAGAAAATAAAAAAAAGTTTGCAGATCTGAGAGGATGTGCAGATTTAGTTCGGCTGTAACATGATGAAAAAGAGGAAAAGTTCAGTTTCTTCTTCTGCTGTTTCTGCAGGCGAGTTATTGTCAGGGAGGACACACTCTTTGGAAATGAAGTTTCTCTCAATGAACATGGCAGTGACCTCTAACCTTAACCTCTTAACTTCCACCAGGTCGTCGGAATGAAACCTACGTTAGAAAGTTTAGATTCTTCTCATTTCAGTCTCTAAGTTTGTTTCTCAGTTTTCTTAATTAGTGAAAGAATCACTCACAACAACGTGGACGTCCTACCTGTTTGGGGTCATTACGTCACATCCTGACGCCCGTACCCTGAATATTCACTCCTCTTTCCACCAGAGGAATCCAGAGTTCAAACATATCAAAAGTGTTGTTTCATCAAATTATTCCAAGTGGTGAAATTTCTCCTGTAAAGTCCGTTGTTTGTCTGTCTGTCGTGTCCGTTCTCATCAATAACTCGTCGAAGTGTCAGAATCTCGTAAAGGAGGAGTTACAGTTAGACTGTTTCGACGTTCAGAAACAAAAGAACAGGGTTCTAGCTGCAAGACTAAAGTCACCCCATTGTTTTCTGTTGAGTTTTCATCCCAGGACAGCTTGTGATAGACAACAAGTGCTCCCTGCTTGACTGGTCTTGTGTAATAGCTCTATTAGAGGGTCGTTTATTGGCTAACAGGCCTGTGACTCACTCCTACAGTAACCAATCACCTTACACTTCACAGGAAGCAGCTGTAGCCATTTACATCATTGGTGAGACCCATTTATTGACTCGAATATTCATATATATTCATGTGTGCAACAAAAGAGGTGCAATCTGTGACTGTGAACAACAATTTTATGATTTTTGTTGAACCTTTCCACAAAAAAAAGAAAGTTGACTAAAAAGAGGACACTGAGCTCTGAAAAAGCTGGTTTTATTTGTATGATTTTGTCAGACTAGACTGTGGTAAATGAGGACACATCTGCTGTGGTTGGTTACCTGAGACTAAAAACTCTCTAACTCCTACAAAGTTTTACCTAAAAAAGCTCAAATTTCACCCAGATGTAGAGGAGAAGGTGTAGAAGTGATGTGGTGGATGTTTTATGTCTGAAAAGAAGCATGTTGAAGTTAACGATGCTCTAAAATTTGTTATAGAAAAGGTGTTTCAGCTGCATTTATCCTGATGTGGACTTTAGCCACATATAGAAAAGAGACATTTTCTGAAACTAGAGACTTTAATCTTTAAAATGAGGTGTCACTGATGAATTTTGACTTTACGGTTCTACAGTTATAAGCTTTAAAAGCGTAGCATGGTAAATAGACCAGAATTGTGTGGATGTTAAAGGGTTAATCCACCAAATCTGGCCCTGATTCTGCTCTGGTGTTTGTAGCGGCGCCCTCAGGTGTCCTGATCACATTCACATGTTTGGCGTGGATGGACAGATGGACGGCGTGGACACAAAATGCCTCCGGCCGTGGCTGCTGAATAAAAACTCAGCATCTGGCTCCTCAGCTGCTCCGTGCTCCACTTTCTGCAGCTGCTGTCGCTGTAGCAACCTCCGTTTGTCAGAGTTTAAACGCTAAAAACACTCACTGCAGTAAATATGCATTATTTAGTGTTTTCTTTGTACACATCCAAATATTAATTTTTCAGTTGAAATCCCTCAAAATGCAAAATTTACCCATGAATAAAACTCTAGCTCGGGGTGTTGTACTTCCCACATGCCCAGGGCTTTAGGAGGCTCCTGATTGGTCGAGCAGCTGCAGCGTTTTATTACATCCATGATAAACTGAGTTGGTTCAGGTGTCAGCAGGTTTTGGTGTTTTTCTCCAGGCTGGCTCACCAATTATAGCCGTGCTTACAATTTGGGCTTATGTAAAAATGTGACTTTTTTTCAGATATATCAGACATTGATGTCAAAGTTCGGACTTTTCATCCCAAAATTTAATGTTTTGTCTCAAAATTCACAAATTTTAACTCAAAAGTTAAAGGTTTTATCACAGAATTTTCATTTTATTTCTCAAAATTTTGGCTTAGTTTTCCATGATTTTGACTTAGTACCTCAAAATTTGATTTTTTTTTCCCCTCAAAATTTTGATTTTTTTTTTTTTTTTTAATCTAATGATTTCAACTTTTCATCTTCGTCTTTGACTTTTTTTAAATCTCAAAATTAGGACTCCTTGTGTCATATTTTTGACTTTGAAGCTCAGAGTTGTGACTTTTTATATGCAAATTTGACTCATAACTCTGACATTTTACCAATTTTTTTAAATATTTCTTCTCAAAATTTAAATATTTTATCTCAGAATTCTAATTTTATTTCTTGTAATATTGAATTATTGCCTCACAATTTGACTTAAGTCTCATAATTTAAGCAATTCTCTCATAATTTGGACTTTTTATCTAATAATTTGAACTTTTTTCATCATCACCATCATCATTTTGACTTTTCTATCCAAAAATTATGACACTTTGTCTCATATTTTTGACTTTTAAGCTCAAAGTTGTGATTTTTTATACAAAAATTGACTCATGACGTTAACATTTTACCACAAAATTTTTACATTTCTTCTCAAATTTTACATTTTTTATCTCAGAATTGAAATATTATTTCTCATTATTTTGAATTATTGCCTCACAATTTGACTTAAGTCCTATAATTCAAGTATTTCTCTCATAATTTCAACTTTTTTTCATCATCACCTTTGCAAATGTGGCTTTTTTATCCAAAAACTATGACTCTTTATTTCTAATTTTTTACTTTTTGTCTCATAATTCCAACTTTTTATCTCACAACTTAAACATTTTATCTCTAAATTTTGACTTAAATTCTCATTCTTTTAACTAATCTCAAAATTTGACTATTTCTAATAATTCAAACATTTATCTCATATTGTGGACTTTTTATCCAAGAATCTAAACTTTTCATCTTAATTTTGACTTTTTATCTCAAAATTTTTACTTTGTCTCATATTTTTGACTTTTTTAGCTCATAGTTGTGACTTTTTATCCAACAATTTGAGTCATAACTTTGACATTTTACCACAAAATTTTCACATTTCTTCTTAAAATTTATATATTTTATCTCAGAATTATTGCCTCACAATTTGACTCAAGTCCCATAATTCAAGCAATTCTCTCATAATTTCAACTTTTCATCTTAGTTTTAAACTTTTTATCTAAAAATTAAGACTCTTTAGTTCTTATTTTTTGCTTTTTATCTCATAATTCCACCTTTTTATGTCATTATTTAAACATTTTTAGTAAATTTTAAACATTATATCTCTTAATTTAAACACTTTATCTCAAAATTTTGACTTCAATTCTCATCATTTTCACTTATTCAAAAATGTGACTTTATTCTCATAATTCAAACCTTTATCTCATATTTTGACTTTTTATCAAATAATTTGAACTTTTCATTTTAATTTTGATTTTAAGTCTCAAAACTATGACTCTTTGTCTCATATTTTGACATTTTAGCTCATAGTTGTGACTTATCTCATTATTTTGACTGATTTTAAATTTTTTACCTTTACCTCATAATCATGATTTTTTTTATTATCATAATTGTGACTTTATATCTTAAAGTTTTGCCTTAATTTGGGCAAAAATATAAACAAAGTCAAGCTTTCATATAAGCCCCCACAGAGACATGTGAGCGTCAGAGATGGAAACAAATCCACTTTTATCATTTTACACGTTGTTTTTATTTCCCTCAGTGGTTCAGTCTTCAAACCTCCTCATTTCCATCCTGCTGAAACACACACACACACACACACACACACACACACACACACACACAGTTGTTATACCTGTCCACACACACACGCTCAGAAACAGTGAGTCAGAGCCGTCAGAGACGCCATTACAGCGGCGCAGGAACCATCTGCAGGTCAGAATCCAATCCTGCTCAATTAGCATCTCGTTTGCATCTCATTAACATCTCATTAGTGGAGCATTATGCAGAGTAATGTGATTTCTAAACGAGTTTTACTTCCCCCGCTGAGCAGAAACCTCTGTTCTGATAATGGCTGCTGGCTCGCCCGCCAACTGTGGAGGGAACGAGTGAGTGTGTGAGCACAGGAGTAAACGAGTGTGAGTGTTTGAAAACTGGAGTAAACGTGTGAGTGTGTGAACACAGGAGTAAACGAGTGTGAGAGTGTGAACAAAGGAGTAAACGAGTGTGAGTGAACACAGGAGTAAACGAGTGTGAGTGTGTGAACACTGGACTAAACGAGTGTGTGTGAACACAGGAGTAAACGAGGAGTAAACAAGTGAGTGTGTGAAAACAGGAGTAAACAAGTGAGTGTGTGAACAAAGGAGTAAACGAGTGAGTGTGTGAACACAGGAGTAAACGAGGAGTAAACGAGTGAGTGTGTGAACACAGGAGTAAACGAGTGAGTGTGTGAACACAGGAGTAAACGAGGAGTAAACGAGTGAGTGTGTGAACACAGGAGTAAACGAGTGAGTGTGTGAACACAGGAGTAAACGAGTGAGTGTGTGAACACAGGAGTAAACGAGGAGTAAACGAGTGAGTGTGTGAACACAGGAGTAAACGAGTGAGTGTGTGAACAAAGGAGTAAACGAGGAGTTAATGAGTGAGTGTGTGAACACAGGAGTAAACGAGTGTGAGTGTGTTAACACAGGAGTAAACGAGTGAGTGTGTGAACACAGGAGTGAACGAGTGAGTGTGTGAACACAGGAGTAAACGAGTGAGTGTGTGAACAAAGGAGTAAACGAGTGAGTGTGTGAACACAGGAGTAAACGAGTGAGTGTGTGAACACAGGAGTAAACAAGTGTGTGAACAAAGGAGTAAACGAGTGTGAGTGTGTGAACACAGGAGTAAACGAGTGAGTGTGTGAACACATGAGTGAATGAGTGAGTGTATGAACACAGGACTTAGTAAAAACGACGTCTAAAAAAAAATCTGCCAATGAAGAAAGAAGATTTTGCTGGTCAAGTTTCCTGAAATGCACAGATGTCTTAATACAATAAACTTTTTTTCACTCAATTGGCGGATTTTTCTGACTTTTAACAAGCAATTAAGACGTCATTTTTGTCTCTCGATTTAATCACTATACAATTTGGACCTTTTATCTCAAAATTATGATTATTTCTTCAAAAATTTATCTTTATTGTTTAAAAACTCTGATTGCATTATCTTACAATTTTGATTCACTCCAACATGTTGATTTTATCTCATAATATTGACATTTGCTCATGACTTTGTCTTTATTGTATAAAAACTTTGAATTTATTTCTCAAAATGTTGATTTTTATCTTGTAATTTTAACTTTTTAGCTCAATATTTTGACTTTTTTTCCTCAAAACTTGACTGTATTATCTTACAATTTGATTTATATGTCAAAATATTAAGTTGATTACTTCACAATTTAGACCTTTTTTTGTCAAGGTTTTGATTTCTTCCTCACAACTTTGTCTTTATTATTCAGAACTTTGACTTTATTATCTTTTGATTTTTAATTTATCTCAAAATGTTAATTTTATCTCACAATTTAGACCTTTTATCTCAAAATTTTGACTTTTTCTCAAAACTTTGACAGCATTATCTTACAATTTTGATTTATATATCAAAATTTGCCTTGTGCATGCTCAACATCTTGAGTTCAGGTTGGTGAATAATCAGAATAATGTCAGTATCTCAGTGCAGCTTTGATTTATTATACATATCAATGATCTGTAGAACAAGCTGAGAAAACACAACAACATTTTAGGGAATTTTATCAAACCCTCCGGACAGAATTTTACCACCAACGAAAGGAGACATGTCGGAATAAAAGAGGATTTAAAAATCTTTTTTTTCTGCTTTTATTTACGTTTTACTCAACATCCCAACATCAACATCAGAGATAAGTTTGTAAATGTGATGACACATGTGGAAGAAAAGCAGAAAGAAATAAGAGAAACAAAGAGGAGACTTCAAACCACCTTAACCTTTACGAGAAAAGCTTTTAACCTGGAGGATGACATAAGGATGAGCCTCACACACACACACACACACACACACACACCATCATCATCACCATCATCGTAAAGAAAATAGGAGAGTGTGTGAGGGAGTGGAATAACATTTAACCCCACAAATGTCTTCAGCAGAGAGATAGAGGAGTTAAGAGCAGAGAGGACGTTAGAAAAAACTGATAAATCCAGAGATGAAGCGTCTGAAAGTCAAAGCTTTTAACCCGTAAACGACAGGAAAGCAGGAGTGCTGTTAAAACCCTGAAATAAAAAAATAAAAAAGGTGTTTAATCCCATGAAAAGAGGAGAGAAACCAGTCGGATGCTGCTTTCTGTTCTCGTTAATGACGGATCACAGAGAGAGGAGAGAACGTTTTTACGCTCATGAAAACTCTGAGGATTCTCTTAAAGACACTTTTTAATCCTGATATTCTCATTTAACATCACGTTTGTGCTAAATGAACTCTGGGAAATGTTTTTAAAGCTTATCCCTGTTTCCTGTAATGAACAAAAGCTGCTTCTTTTCTCCACTTTATGAATCTACACGAGACACAAAGACTAAAAGCACTGATGCAAAACATTTAACGATAAATTTAAATGTGTTGACAAAGAAAAACAAACCCATTAAAAATATTTTTATTGCACAAAAACAAAATCCAAGACACTATAAGAAGATATGAAGCAGATTAGACAAAGATGTAAAACTTGTGAATGACTCATATGGAAAAAAAACAGCTTTAATTTATTTTAAGAGGTAAAACAATAAACTCAGAATTTGTAAACAAGAGTTAAGAAATGGAATAAAAAAAGGAAGAATCAAATTTCACTAAGCAATGCAGGTAAGTCTAATGATTTCTTATCCTATCATTCATGAAATAAAAAAATAATAATAATAACATAAAAAATTGTTTATTAGGAAACTTTAGGGAGCAGACCAATAGAAATGTAAGATAGTTTTGTTAGTTATTTTTTTAGTGGTTAAAAAGTCAAAATTTTGACTTTGAATTCCAAAACTTTGACTTTTGTCCCCAAAGTTTGACTTTATTATCTTGAAATTTTGACTTTTTATCTCAGATTTGACTCAACGTGGGTGAAAAAAAGTTCTCAACAGTCTCAAAGTTTGCATTTTTATTTCTTAACTGGCAGAAATAGGCTTCCATACCATCAGGACTGTAAAGGTTCAATTTATTTTCTCCTCAGAGAATTAAACTTTCTTGCACCTTAATGTCCCATGATGTCCCAAGAACAATGAATCAGAATCTTTTTATTGACGACTAGTGTATATGTTTCAGTACATAAGATTTTGCCTTTCAGTTTCATCCCATTCAAGAAACATAAACATAAAACTTATTTTGGCTTTTGAAAGAATGTTGTAGAAGTAAACTTGTCTGTGATGATGAAGTGAGCAGATTTACAGCTGTTTCTCTCGTCTCTTCACTTTTATCTCACTGACTTTAACATGTTTGTTGTTGTTGTTGTTGTTGTTGTTGTGCTGATTTATTCCAGTAGGTGTCAGTAATTCACATAAACCTGATGCTCCTACATAGACAAACGGCATTAGCGCCGTGCATTGTGGGAAACAGTACGCCAGGTAGACTGGTCCGTTACAGACTGAGAAATTTTCCCGGATCAGTAGAAACATCCGGGAACTTGTAGTTTACTACAGATCTACCAAGTTTTCACAAACTGATACTACAAACTGAGTTAAAAAAGAAGGAGGTTTGGAAAAACGAGACACTCAAACACCTGCAGGTCAACGAGGAGCAACTTTAGGGAGGAAGGAAAAGAAGAATTAATCACCAACAACCTGCTCCAACCCCAAACATCCAAACCTGACGACCAATTAGGAGCCTCCAGCTGACGGTTAAATCTGTGCCGTGATTGGTCGACTGCCAGTTTGTGTGTACGGATCCGTTTAATGAAGCGAGTTTTACTGATAATTGTTAAAGCACAGATCCTCAAAATGAGCCAAAAGCAGCGTGAATCAATGAGGAGGTGTTAAATAATGACAAAAATGTAAATAAGGAGTAAAATATGTGAAGGGCGAAGTGGCCATCTGTAAAATAAAGTGAGTTTATTGAGTCATCTGTGACTCTGAGGCTCTAATGAGCTGAAACAGCCTCCGTAAAAAGGTCAGGAGCCAACAAAGCTGCAGATAATTAATGTGAGGCCTGATTTTGGCAAAGAACAACACACACACACACACACACACACACACACACACACACACACACAGGGGCAGATGTGCACAAGTATCAAAACAAACTACTTTATGATGTTAAACAGATGATGTGGGAAAATTAGAAAATTTAAACGTATTACAAACGATCTGGACGAGAGAAACTGGCAGTTCATGGATCATCGACTCAAAAACATCATTCAACGCCAGATTTTTTCAACACCAGCCGAGACACTTAGATATGAACTTGGTCGCTTAAATAACTGTATAAAAACAAGAATCTGAGGCTGAAATTTTCTCCCTATGCAGAAGAAATTAAGTCAACAGGCTGGAACTGAGACAGACTTAAAAACCAACTTACATTAAAGTTGGGATGTTGTGAAGAAATGAAATAAAAACCTGAATAAAAACCAAAAGAATGATTTTTGAACCCTTTTTAACTCATTTGCAGGGGCGGAGCTACAGGGGGGGGCATAAGGTGGCAGCTGCCCCCCCGTAAAAAAAAAACCTTGCCACCTAAATTATAAAAATTGAATTCAAAGAAAAGTAGTAGCATTCGCCCCCCCATGACAGTTTTTACTTGAACACAGCGACGTGAGGAGACGAAGTTTAGAGAAACACAGTTAGGCTGAGAAAAAAATAATAAACCATCTGTGAAGAAATGGAAGAACCATGAAGAAATAAAAGAGTTTAAGACGAGAGAAATTCACTATGAGACACAATTAAGAACTAGAAATTCTAATTTTGAGTTTAAAAGTCCAAATTCTGAGATAAATAGTCAAAATTATGGGGCAAATGTTGAATTTTTGCCTTTTTATCTGAACATTTTTGAGTTTTTATGTGAAAGAAAGAAAAATCTCAACAAAGTCAGTTTTTCATTTTGATATTTGTAACTGTCAGAAATTGTCTTCAACCCTTTATTTCTGTTTCTATTCTCCAAATGTTTTTCCTTAAAATGTTTTTGGGGAGTGTTGTAAATAAATGTTTGTGTTTTGAAGCTACTCTGTAAAAAGAGTTGAGAGTTAAAGACGAGAGAAATTCACTGACTGACTATGAGATAAGACATAATTTGGAGAGATAAGATGTAATTTTGAACTAAAAATTAAAATTTTGAGGTTAAAAGTTTTAAAAAAATGTATTAAAAATGTCAAAATTATGAGATTAAAGTCAATAACTTGAGTTATCAAAGTCAAAATTATGGAGCAAAAGTTGAAATTTTGTCTCTTCATCTCAAAATATTTGACATTTTTGATATTTTTAACTGTCAGAAATTATCCTCAACCCTTTATTTCTGTTTCTATTCTCCAAATGTTTTTCTTTCGAATGTTTTTGGGGAGTGTTGTAAATAAATATTTGGGTTATGAAGCTACTATGTGAAAAGAGTTGAGTTTGTGACAAGTGAAATTCTCTGACTGGCTATGAGATAAGACTAAATTTTGAGACATACGATATAATTTTGAATCAAAATAAATCAGATTTTAGTTTAAAAGTTAAAAAATTGTATTGGAAAAAGTCAGAATTTTGAGATAAAAGTCGATTATTTGAGATATCAACTCAAAATTATGGAGCAAAATATTTGATATTTTTGATATTTTAACTGTCAGAAATTGTCTTCAATCCATTTTTTCCTGTATCTATTCTCCAAATGTTTCTCAGGAGTGTTGTAAATAAATGTTTGGGTTATGAAGCTACTTTGTGGTCTTTGGTAGAGTTTCCTCTTTTTGGGTTTTCAGAATAAAAGCACCTTGATATTAAATTAATCCAGCACATAGACTCTGACAGATTCACAACACTTAACTATTCACTGATCCCCCCATAAATATTTTTATAGATCTGTCCCTGCTCATATTCAATTGATCAACTGCAAAGACGAGATATTTATTATTCAAACGTTCCTAAAAAGTTTGGACAGGCTGAACAAAAGTCTGTTGAAGTTGATGAATATTGAATAAAAAACATTTGTTTGGATCGTTCCACAGGTGAACAGGTGATCTCTTCTCATGGATGTGAGGTTGTAGAAAGTTATTTTGCTGATCTCAGAAGAATATAACTTAAAAACGAAGAGTTTCTTGAGGTCAGAGCAGTTTAAGTTTTGTCTCTTCAGGGCCAAAGACTCATGAATCTTCACAGTTTAGTAAACTTTTGTCCCTTTCTTCCCCTTCACTCTTCTTTATGGTTTCTCTCTCTGAAGTGTGTGTGCAGAAAAGCAGCGTGAGGCGCCAAATGTATCATGGGAAAAAAACAACAAACATCCGTCATCTGCTGTTTTTATCATCCAACCTGCGTGAGCGTCCCTCCATCATCCTTTTATTTATCCTGTTTTCTTCCTGTCCGGCCCTCTGTCCATTTATCTGCCTTTGATTTATCAGCTCATTGCTCTGAAATCATCCGACCCGTGTTTCATCGCTCTGCTCCTCAGCCTCCTTCCACGTGGCTCCATCATCCGTTTGTGGCTTTGATTTAATTATCTGTTCCTTTACTCTGTGTCCATCATCCATCTGCTGTCACAGACAATCATCCATCCTCTTCTGTTTATCTCTGAACTCACCTGTCTGCAGCTTCTGGGACTTTCTCTTATCCTCAGCTTCATCTTTACTGGTGGACTGCACAAAATCAGCCCGCAAAAAACAACAGATGCAGTTCCTTACAGTCACAATCTGCAGAGAAAAATAAGTAAAAAATGTTGTAAATGGTTTAAAACCAATGCAAATTTCTTCCACTCTAAATTAATGCTCTGGTAAACGTGTTTGAGACACACTGCCTTAGTGAAAAAATGGTACAGAAAGTGCATTTTGGCTCCAAAAGTGCAGTTTGTCATGTATTTATCAGTCAAAGGGGCTTTGGTTCCTGAACCAGGAGGACACTTCAATATTTGTTTTGGCTCCTAAGACGGCACTTAAGAACATATTTTGGCTCCCAAAGGAAACGATTCGCATGTTTTGGCTCCTAATAGGACATTGAAGCAGGCATTTTGGCTCTCAAAGGGGCAGATCAGTACATATTTTTGATAATAAGAAGGAACTTTTGCACATTTTGGCTCCCAAGATTGCACTTTGGCAACTACTTTTACTTCTTAGAGGATACTTAAGCAAATGTTTAAGCTCCCAAGATTGCCCTCAAGCACATATTTTTAATTCTAAGACAGTACTCTTGCATATTTTGGCTCCCAAGATTGCACTTTGGCAACTACTTTTGACTTGTAGAAGGCACTTAAGCCAACACTTTGCCGCCCGAGATTGCACTTGGACAACTACTTTTACTTCTTAGCGGATACTTTTGCATATTTTGACCCCCCAAAGGAGCACTTCAGCACATATTTTGGCTTCCAAGAAGGCACGTCGACAACTATTCTTGATTCTCAGAGGGCACTTTTGCGTGTTTTGGTTCCCAAGATTGCCCTTAAGCGCACATTTTGGCTCCCAAAAGAACACTTTGACAACTATTTTTGTTTCCTAGAGGATAGTTTGGCAACTGTTCTTGATTCTTAGAGGGCACTTTAGCAAATGTTTAAGTTCCCAAGATCATCCTTAAGCACATATTTTTACTTCTAAGAGAGTATTTGCGTATATTTTGGCCCCCTAGATCACGCTTTGGCAACTATTTTTATGTCTAAGAGAATACTTTTGCATGTTTTGGCTCCCAAAATTTAACTCAAGCACATATTTTGGCTCCCAAAGGACACTACAGAAACTTTTATTGTTTCTGAGAGGGTACTTTGGCAACAATTCTCAGTTCTTCAAGGTGCTTCAGCAAATGTTTTAGCTCCCAAGATTGCACTTTGGCACATATTTTGATTCTAAGAGGGTACTCTTGCATATTTTGGATCCCAAAAGAACACTTCAGCAACTATTTTTGTGTCCAAGAGGGTAGTTATATATATTTTGGCTCCCAAGATTGGCCTTAAGCACATGTTTAGGTTCCCAAAAGGACACTTTAGCAACTATTTTTGTTTCCAAGAGGGCACTTTGTCAACTATTTTTGGCTCCTAGAGGGCACTTAAGCAAATGTTTTGGCTCCCAGGAGGAAACTTTTACAGCTTTCTGCTTTTTTCTAGGGGGTACTCTCACATATTTTGGCTCCCAAAATTGTACTTTGGCAACTATTCTTGATTCTTAGAGGCCACATCAGTACACCCTTGTGCTTATAAGAGGGCACTTTTGCATATTTTGGCTCCCAAGATCACACTTTGGCAACTATTTTTGCTTCTCAAAGAATTTGGCTCCCAAGGGTACACTGTAGTACATGTTTTTGCTTCCAAGACGGCACTTTTGCAAACATTTTGTCTTACAAGGTGGAACTTAAGCACATATTTTGGTTCCCAAGGAGACATTCTGGCAGCTATTTTTGACTCTAAGAGGATGCTTTTTGCATATTTTGACTCCCACTTGGACACTTTTGCACCAATTTTTGTTTCCCATCTGGTCCTTTTGCATACTTTGGCTCACAATAGTACACTTCAACGTGTTTTTTTGCTCGTAGGAAAGCAGCTTTTCATGTTATTACCAGCCAAAGAGGCAGATTAGTGTAGTTTGAGAACCAGGAGGTCACCAAAGCACATATTTTGGCCCCCTGTAGTTTTATTTATTTTTTTTAAAATATGTTTTGCTGACATTTCAATGATTATTTGTTCGTCTAAGTGAAGTGCTTTGAATTGCTTTGTTCCCAAAATATTTTATATACGTAAACTTGCCTTGCTGTTGTGGCACGAACACCAGAGGACAACAATGGACAACAATGGACAACAATGGACGCCGGGTTGAGTGATAAAATGTATACAAGCTCATCACATTTGTGCAGAAAGAATAATCCAGCCTAAAGACTGAATTCATCACATCAAAGCACAGACTTCTCTTCTCTTCCTGCATCGCTCACAAACACCAAACTGATGCTCATGTTTATGTAAACACCATAATTTAACCTGAGAGTCTCTGCGACGAACAAACAACCACAAAAAAAAAAAAAACAGGTCTTATTTCTAAAACATTGACATCAGGTTGAACACATTTAGTCTCCAAACTGTTTTCCATAATGTTCACAGTGTTTATACAAATCACCTCTCTCTCTGTGGACTCCTCCATCTGTGCTGGAGCTGAGAGACAGAGCAGGAAAAGAGAGAGAGAGGGAGGTTAGAAAAGAGAGCTAACTACTCTTCTTCCTCCTCTGGGACCCCCCCACCCCCCTGTATGTAGGGCTGCATTAAGCTGAGGGTGAGGATCACTGGTTTTGACATCTATACTAAATAATCGATGGATTAGCTGGGAGCTGATGTGTTTAAGTGTCATCTAAATATGAGATGAGGGCTCAGCCTGTTGGATAAAATGAAAATAAATTCACCTTCAACATTCATGTAGAGAACATTAATGTCGCTCTGAGTTTGATTTTTGTCCAAAAACATCTTTTAATGAAGCCAGAATTGACCACATTTGTATGAGGTGGGTGTTATTCTGTGCACTTTCCAAACACTGTTGATAAATTAATGCACTGAAACTAAATAATGGGGGTCGCCATGTTAGAAATATTCACAGGGGAAATACTCAAATGAGCCGCCCTGTCAGTCAGTTCAGACTTTAACGATGCAAATCTATGCACGACTGGTCTTCATGTGACCAGATGTGGAAAAAAGCCTGACTATAGTGTGTGTGAATAAATTAATGAGCTGGATTTTTCCTTTCTAACTGTTGATATGTTGATACTTGTTGTAAACATATACACGGGTCATTTCTCAGGGACGCATTTGGAGAACGATTGTTTTTTGAAACTGCATCCAGCATTGTTGCTACACTCGATCTTTCAAGAATAGTGGAGACCAATGTTCCCTCTAATTTTTCATGTGTCTGAGCAAGCACACAAGTTCCTTGAGCACACTGAGCGCCACTGTGAGCAACATCAGATTACATTAGGTCTACAGGGTTTCCCCCAGAAAATTTGCTAAGCCCGGTGGTAGAGAAGCCCAACGCGTTTTTGACAGGAATTTTAAAACTATGACTATTATGTGTTATTATAAGCCATTTATTTACTATTATAAACAATACTTAAGTGTACAATCTCACAAAAAGGCACAATCTTAAAAAAACAGGGATTTTTGATCATTTTCATTTATTGGTTTTCCCACAGCATTCAAACTGAGCTCCTCCTGAATCTGGATAATCATATTTTAAAATCAATATTCATAGTACCAAGTGAAGAAAAGCATAAAAAAGAGAGTATTAATTCTATTTTTTGAGTCTGGGCTTATATAATTCATGTCTCTCTTCTGCATAAACGGGTCAGGGCACCCCAGTTAAAAACGTCTGACTCGCCCCTGCTTGTGGCATGCAGCTCGTTGCTGGTTCGATTTGTTGCTTTGCTCATTAACGAGGGGATTTCTGTTGAATTTTATTTTGTGCGCTACATAGTTTTTCTTGTGCGCCGAGAATGTACAAGTAGTGCGCAATTGTGCACGCACGCAGCTTTGAGAGAACATTGGTGGAGACCAGCACTTTTCTGTTTTTGCATACTGTGCTCTGAAAGATTTGCAGACGCCTTGTTTTTGTCTGTTAAATGTAATCAAAGAAAACAGGATTAAAGAGAAAATGCCCGTTTACTGTTCAACCTTGTCATGTTTTTTTTAAATAGATTTTTAAAGTCCTGGTGTTGTCTCAGATTGAGAACAACTCAATATGCGACAAATCAAAACAAACATTATCTCCAGACACTTTCCAAATACATGAACAGGTACCAGGAACCTGGTAACGGTCATAATTTATATAATAATAATAATAAATTTTATTTATAAAGCACTTTTCAAAAACTCAAAGTCGCTTTACATCGAAAAGTTAAAAAGAACAAACAGATAAAACAATATTTTACATGGTAAAAATAATAACAGTGCAGGTTCAAAACAATTTTAAAAAAAGAAAATGGACAGAAGAAAATGAGTAAAACAGGATGAACTAGGATTTATGGGTTTCTATGGAGTGGAAAGCAGAGCGAAACAGGTGAGTTTTTAATCTGGTTTTGAAGGTGGTGAGGTCAGTTGAGTCCCGGATTTGTTGTGGTAGTGAGTTCCAAAGAGAGGGGGCAGCAACAGAGAAGGATCTGGCTCTATATATTTTGTTTGTGTGCGTGTTTTCCAGATATCAAACTGTTGGCAGTTGGTTTGAGACCAAACCAACTTCCATGGGGATTTGGTCTTATAAAAACAATTGTTGAGTTCATTCCACCTAAAGTAACGGCTGAACTTCCATGTGATTTCATCCATGAATCTGTTGCCAGGATACAAACTCGACATCCTGAGGCCCTCGTAATAATCTGAGGAGAATTCAATCATGTCGCCCTCTACTCCCATCTGACTGAAGTTACAGTTTGTTGACTGTCCGATCGTGTACGGCTCCCACATAGACGTGATGCTGCAGGTGCTCGCCAGGCTGTTGAGTGTATTCACAAAAACTTTGCTCAAAACAACAGCTGAGCCGCAGAGGAGGAGCCCAGTTTAGATGTCGTGTTTACAAACAGGAACCAAAATTCCTGCAGACCCTACCTTTAAGTGTTTAATTTAACAAAGGGAACAGTTTTCCAGAGACTGAAGGATGATTAACTTTTAAATCCCCAACGCAAGATGTGGAAGCAGTTATGTATTTCAGGTAAGGAAGACTGACTTTTTTTGTTTTGTTTTGTTTACACTTGCTTAAAGCTGAAAGAGACGACTGAAATTTACTCAAGAAATCAGAATTAATTCATGGCAGAAAATCATAGCCTTCTGTATTAATGAGTTGTTTATATTTGCATGTCTTTGTTTAGTCTGGATGTTTAATTTTATTGGCTCACTCTCTGACCTTGCGTGTCTTTTAAAGTGAAGTCCTTTATTACTTCAGTTACCCCTGGATTTATTCATTCTTCTTTATTTGTTTTGTTTTGTGAATTATTTTCTTTGAGGAATGAATTCATCAACTTAATTAAAGCAATTTTTCAGGTAAATTGTGAAGTTGTTGCTGCAGGTCATTAAAGCAGAAAATGAATGAACAGGAAGTTTATTTTGGCACTTTGAGGAACAAAGTGAACTCAAGAAAAACAAATCAACATAACGACGTTAAAGAAAGTGCAAACAGGGAGATGTATTTAGATGTTGGTGTTCCTGTAATATGCTAAAGTAAAAAGTTTGTAATCAGAAAAGTAAATTTGGTTTCAAGCCCTTATAGTTAGAAGCAGAAATCTGAGCAGGATTTCTACGTTTTTCTGACTCTCTCTAGTTTTCACCATCTGCATTCAGGCGACTTCACTTCCTGACTCCTTATTTATTATTTATTTGTGTACCAGCTTCAATCTGTGCTGCCTTTTCATGTCATTTTCCCTCATTCTCTTTTCTCTTTGTCCTCTCATCCCCCCTCTCTCCTTCCTCTAAAATGAGGCAGTTTTCTTTCTTTCATCTCTTTGCAAAAGTCCGTTTTTCTGTGTTTTATGATGTTGATGTTGAAACCACTGAAGCATCGATGGCTCCGGCTCTTTACGCGTCCTGATCTTCGTCACTTCGCCCTCTGCAGCGCAAACGCTCATCGTGCCAGTCAGGGCAGGACATACTCATACAATATGTATCAGAACATGTCCTGCAGCCTGCAGCTTGCAGACTCCCAGTATTTACCATAAACTGGGTCTATCCGTGGAGCGAGATGGAAAAAAAACTACTGTGGCACGATTCTGGAGCGTGTGAAGCTGCATGTTGGATGGTTGTGCAGAAAAATGAAGCTAAGCGTAAGTTCAAGCGGGAAGAGTCTTAAGGTGTTCATTTATTCATTCATTCATGTCGTGAAGACGAAGTAAGTTTAGTTAAATGTACCTTTAACTGCCTTCAGGTTGAAGAAACTGTCAGCTGCAGGAAAATCTTTCTCCTCCTCCTCATTTACTCAAAGGAGCCAAACTTTGCAGTAAGTCCATATAATCTACTGTTGAAATTCACGCATTGTAAACTCAATCCTACGGTGGCCGGGAAGGGCAAAACAAAATTACAAATTGTGAAACACTCTTACAATGGTTAAGACAATTTTACATTTTAGAAAACAATTTTACATCCACTAAACAAAATTAAATTGCCATACACATTTACAAGTCCTGAAACAAATTTACCTTTAGGAAAACAACTTAACAAGACGTGAAACACTTTTACAAACACTGAAACAAATTTACAAGTGGCGAAACACTTTTACAAGCTCAAGCATGAACCGGAAAGGGAATGTACCAACTCCCGGGATGAACCGGATGTGATAACAGGGAGTGGCAAATAGGCCAATAGTGTTTGTTGGAGGTCATCCAAGATGGACAGCGATCAGGTGAAGTTTTGTCCGTTCTGTGGACAGCATATTATGAGCTTAACGCGGTTTTGTTTTTCGTGTGGTCGGTCTTTGGAGTTTTTAAAACCCTGGACGCCGTCCATCTTGGGTGACTGCCCCTCCCCGTTATCACATCCGGTTCATCCCGGGAGTTGGTACATTCCCTTTCCGGTTAATGCTTGAGCTTGTAAAAGTGTTTCGCCACTTGTAAATTTGTTTCAGCGTTTGTAAAAGTGTTTCACGTCTTGTTAATTTGTTTTCCGAAAGGTAAATTTGTTTCAGAACTTGTAAATGTGTTATGGTAATTTAATTTTTGTTTAGTGAATGTAATTTTTTTTTTCTAAAATGTAAATTTGTCTCAACCATTGTAAAAGTGTTTCACAATTTGTAATTTTGTTCTGCCCTTCCCGGCCACCGTACAATCCCGATGACATCCACAACTTTCATCCAAATCTTCTTTTCCTGACTTATGTTACGTGTTACGTGCTATGTTACGCCAAAACTCGCCCGCTGACTGAAAGAATGAGGATATCAAATATGGTGTGTGGTTGAAAGAGGGCGGAGACAGAGAGAAACTCCAGGTTCATTGACAAAAACCTGGTCCAGGTTAGTTTCACAGCGTCTGTTACTACGGTAACTCAACTCAACTCTCAACTCAACTTTATTTATAGAGCACTTTAAAAACAACCATAGTTGAAAACAAAGTGCTGTACACATATGAAGAAACACTGAAACAAAGATAAAAAATCACATATAACACTTAAGTTATTGCTCCATTGTTTCATTGTTCCTAAAAATGAATTTAAGAACAATAAAAACAATAAGTAAAACAATAACTAAAAATAAACCATAAAACACTAAAACAGAGTCGAGTCTCATGGTGAGTTAAAAGCCAAGGAATAAAAGTGGGTTTAAGACGAGTTTTAAAAACAGACAGTGAGGTGGATCGTCTGATGTGGAGGGGGAGCTCGTTCCACAATTTAGGGGCAGCGACAGAGAAAGTTTGTCCCCTCTGAGCTTCCGTTTGGACCTCGGTACCTCGAGGAGCAGGAGGTCAGCTGACCTGAGGCACCGAGCAGGAGTGCATTAAAAGATTTAAAAACAAATAAAAGAATCTTAAAATGGACCCTAAAGTGCACAGGTAACTGACCCAGAGCTGAAGTTACCTCTCTTTGAGAAACAGGTTAGAGTTTCCCCTCTTTCTTTGTTTGAGTTTCCTCCATTTGTGAAAATTCAGAGTTTCCCTCATTTCAGGGTTAATAGACTCAGAGTTTTCACTAAACCTGCTTTGTGAAACGGACGCCAGGAGCCACAAGTTTCTCGATCCTCTTATTCAAACACAGCCAACAGTTGAAACAGAGACAAGTTTGTTGTTGTTGTTGTTTCGCCTTCAGACGTCACGAGACGGCGTCAAGTTAACAAGAAGAAAAGAAGCAGATTCAGGTGAAAACTGCTCTGTGTCCTTTCTGTGACTCTACTTCGTCTCATGTTGCTGCAACACAAATATCTGAGTCTGTGAGTGTTGCACGGTTTCTCTTTTGATGTGTAGTCTCTCTCTCTCTCTCTCTCTCTCTCTCTCTCTCTCTCTCTCTCTCAGGAGTTTCGAGGATCCTCAGAGGATCTCGTCCTAACCTGAGGAGCTCACATCAAAGAGGAACCTGATTGGAAACACACAGCTCTGACCACATGCTGCTGCTCTCCCAGGCGACGCCAGCTGCTGCCTCTGAGTGTGTGTGTGTAAAGTGTGTTTGTCACATGCAGCTTGGAGGACAAACTCATTCACTTTGGCTGAAGTTGGATAAATTTCACATTAGCACTTGAAAGCAGAGATGATATATTTAATTCTTCATGACTCCAGTGAACATTTTCAACACGTATTTAGTTTAAAACAAATAATAATAATACTCCTTTTGTGCCGTTATGTCTCATGTAAAAGCTAAAAACTGGAGAGCAGGGATCCTAAAAGCTGTCAGAAGAGTTTCCTGTGAGGGTTTGGAAACTTTCCCAAAGGACACAGGTGAAACAAGATAAAACAAAACAAGTTGTTGAAGAGTCCCTGTGAACATAATTAATATCAAATAATTAAAGAGGCTGAAGCTTCCAGGCGCCAACTTTAATTGGAGAGGAAAAAAAAAAACTTTAAATGTGCAGCAGTCGTTTTTGAGTTCTTTTGATGTTTGAAGAAAATGATTTATCTTTCACAGACTTGTCTTTGAGAAATTCATGCACAGAAAAAGAGACTCTGGCCAAACTTTCGAGCGAGAAAACCAAAAGAATTAACAACCTGTAAATGAAGATGCAGTTTAAATGTGTCACAACTGTTTAGAACGACGACAGAGGAGCCGTTTGCAGATCTGTTAAAAGATTCAATCCACAAAAGAACATCAGAGCTTTGGTTCAGAGATTATTCTAACAATTCTGCTTATTACTTATTTTATTACTACAAAATAAAAGTTTGAAGAAGCGATCCAGCCAAGCTGCTTTGGAAACAATTCAGAGTTTTGCAGGTTCTACTTCTTCGATCGTCAACATCACAGCACTTTGCTTTTTTTTTAAATTTATTTTATTTTTATTCAAATCCCACTCCGTTGGATCACTTCATCCAACTTTTATTTTGGTACTTCCTGCTCGTGGGGGTGTGAATTTACATATTAGCTAAATACTTAGAAATCTGAGCTAAATATTTGGAATTTTTGACTAAATATTTATAAATCTCAGCTAAATATTAAGAAATCTTTGCTTAAAATTCAGAAATACTTATTTGACAATTAAGAATCTTCGCAAATATTTAGAAATCTGAGTAAAATTTCGAGAAATCCAAGCCAAATTTTTAGAATTCTTGACTAAATATTTAGTAAACTGAGTTAAATATTTAGAAATGTAGACTGAATATTTAGTCATCTTGACTTCACATTTAGAAATCTGAGCCAAATATTCAGAAATCTCAAATAAATATTTAGAAATCTCAGCTAAATATTAAGAAATCTTTGCTTAAAATTCAGAAATAATTATTTGACATTTAAGAATCTTCACAAATATTTAGAAATCTGAGTAAAATTTCGAGAAATCCAAGCCAAATTTTTAGAATTCTTGACTAAATATTTAGTAAACTTAGTTAAATATTTAGAAATCTAGACTGAATATTTAGTCATCTTGACTTACAATTAGAAATCTGAGCCAAATATTCAGAAATGTCAAATAAATGTTTAGAAATCTTTGCTTAAAATTAAGAAAGCCTCACTAACTATTTTAAATCTTTGTAAATATTTTGACATCCGAGCTGAATATTTAGAATTCTTACGTAAGTATTTATATATCTTAGCAAATATTTAGAAATTTAAGCCAAATTTTTAGAATTCTTAACTAAATATTTAGTAAACTGAGTTAAATATTTAGAAATCGAGACTGAATATTTAGTCATCTTGACTTCACATTTAGAAATCTGAGCCAAATATTGAGAAATCTCAAATAAATATTCAGAAATCTCAGCTAAATATTAAGAAGTATTTGCTTAAAATTCAGAAATCCTCACCTGACATCTAAAAATCTAGAAAATATTTAGAAATTTTGACATGAAATATTTAGTTATCTGAGCACAAAGTTTATAAATCTTGATTTGATGTTTAGAAATCTTGGCAAATTTTAAGAAATCCAAGCTAATTTTTTAGAATTCTTGACTAAATATTTAGTAAACTGAGTTAAATATTAAGAAATGTAGACTGAATATTTAGTCATCTTGACTTCACATTTAGAAATATGAGCCAAATAGTTAGAGATGTCAAATAAATGTTTAGAAATCTTTGCTTAAAATCAATAAAGCCTCACTAACTATTTAAAATCTTAGTAAATATTTAGAAATCTGAGCTGGATACTTTGAATTCTTTTTTTTTTTTTTTTTTTTTTTTTTTTTTTTTTTTTTTTTTTTTTTTTTTTTTTTTTTGATATTTTTTGGGCTTTTCTGCCTTTAATTGGATAGCGGAGGACAGTGGATAGAGCATGAAAGGGGGAGAGAGTGGGGAATGACATGCGGGAAACAGGCCACAGGTGGGAATCGAACCCGGGCCACCCGCTCGAGGGCAAACCTCATGGTGCGCGGTCATATCCACTCGGCCATCTGCGCCCCGGATACTTTGAATTCTTGACTAAATATTTAGTAGTCCCAGCGAAGTATTTAAAATCTCAAGTAAATATTTAAAAATATTAGCGAATACTTAGAAATCCAAGCTCAATATTTAGAATTCTTGACTAAATATTTAGTAATCTAAGCTAGATATTTAGAAATCTTTGATGAATATTTAGCCTCAGCTTAATATTTAGATATCTTAGCTACATATTTAAAATGTAACGTATGTAAACTTTTATGTGTAATATTTGACAAAAATATTTGACAAATACTAACCTAAATCTTCATAAAAAGTGATGTTTTGGGGCTAAATGTGGAGAAATGTTGTTGTTATTTATAGTGTAACTTCACAAACGTTGCCTCATCCTGTCATTTGCCAGCTACAACTGACAGGAAAATTGTTCTGGATGCAAAGAAAAACCCACAAATAACTTCAGCTGAAATACAGGACTCTCTGAAAGAATGTGGTCTGGCTGTTTCAAGATGCACAATAAGGAGGCACTTGAGGAAAAATGGGCTGAAGAAAGACATTTCTACACAAATGCCACAAAGTTTCCTGCTTACAATTCGCCAAACAGCACAGAGACAAGCCTCAAAACTTCTGGAACAAAGTCATTTGGAGTGATGAGAGCAAAAGTGAACTTTTTTAATATTTAGAAAGATAGCTAAATATTTAGAGTCAGGACATTTAAGTAGAACACATATATTATTTAACTTTTAGATATAAAATGTAACATTTAGATGAAGCATTTGTCTTTTAGGTGTAATATTTGACAAATATATTTGACGAATACGAACCTAAATCTGCATAAAAAGTGATGTTTTGGGGCTAAATGTGGAGAAATGTTGTTGTTTTTTATAGTGTAACTTCACAAACGTTGCCTCATACTGTCCAAAGCTCAGAGCGTTAGTCTCTGTTCCTGCTCTGATGTTCTTCTTTTATCATGTATAAAAGCAGCTGTTACGTCTGAATTAACTTATTTAAGGTGGAATGAGATCAGACAGGTGAGTTTTTGGGGTTAAATCCTCACGTTCAGGTGCAGAAAACCCGTCAGAGAACATAAACCTCAAAGTTCAGGCGTTTCCCCGAGCAAAGCACTGACAGGTGACACTTTATCCTGCCCTCCAGTGACTCAGCCTGACTCTGTGTGTGTGTGTGTGTGTGTGTGAGCCTGACACACACACACACACACACACACACACACTCATGCTGACGTGTGGGTTTTTATTCCTAATCCTGTGTGTGATAAGTTGGTCTCTCAGCCTGGAGGAGCAGCAGGTTCTTCAGCGCGACAACCTTCAGGTGTGTGTTTGAGATGAAATGTCACTCTGCTTAGACCTGCAGACACAGACCTGTAACCGCCACACACACACACACACACACACACACACACACGGCGCTCTTTAATCTTTTACGATTGTCAAATGTCAGGAGCAGATCAGCTCTTAAAGCTCCTGTGAGAGCAGGCGTTGGACGGCAGTGACCTGGGAGGAAGGTCCTGACGTCATTTTCCTCTTTAAGGAGACGTTTCCTCTTTATTTATTTATTTTTTTTTTTTATTTTTAAAGCTGCGGTCCACCTCTCTGCCCTCCTGCTCCCTCTGATAAGCTCTTGTTTCCTCTCGGCTCTTTCATTTGCAGCAACTCTTTGATCCGAGTGCAGAGGCTGTAAATCTACACACACACACTATAAAACACACACACACACTATAAAACACACACACACTCTTCCAGAGCAGACAGGAGGAACAGCATCGACTCAGACGGGTTGATATTTCCCATCATACACCTCTCTCTGAGTCTCCTGTGTGCAGACAGTGATGCTGTAAATAAAGTTCAGCATCAACATGAGGATCAGACTCTGGAAACTTTAAATCTCTGCACACTGTAAAATACAATGAGTTATTATTACTTTAAAGAAACATGCAAACCGGTTGCACT
The DNA here is from genome assembly GCA_008086565.1 of Thalassoma bifasciatum. NCBI lineage: Eukaryota > Metazoa > Chordata > Actinopteri > Labriformes > Labridae > Thalassoma > Thalassoma bifasciatum. Next base: position 140,986 of record RPOG01001154.1, read on the forward strand.
TAAAATAATAAGTAGATTCAGTTTCATCTTTTAAATCTCTTCTGAAAACAGCTCCGTCGTGACGACGGCGGTGCATGTGCCGCCAACCGTGCTGACGCCTGGTTCATATTGTAGGAGTGTGACCGTCGGTCGTACTGTCCTCAGGGAGAGCGGCGCTGCGGGGGTTGAATCATACTTGAGTACAGCATCATCGACGCCATCGTCTGCAACATCGGTCACTTTGACTGCGAGATCGACATGAGCTGGCTCATCAAAAACGCCGCAGAGAAAATCAACGTCAAACCTCAGGTAGACGAGCTCCGAGTCTGAGTCTGTGAAGTTACAGCTGGAGGTTGTTTTCACCGTCAGAAGCTGATGTTTGTTCCTCGTTCCTCAGGTGGATCGTTTCAGGTTGAAGAACGGTCGTCACGTCATCGTCCTGGCCGAGGGCAGACTGGTCAACCTGGGCTGTGCCATGGGACACCCGTCCTTCGTCATGAGCAACTCCTTCACCAACCAGGTACACAACTATTTCACTTTTCTGATATTCAGGTTTACACAACAGCGTCTCCAGGGTTCCTGCACATCCCTAAAAAGTGTCAAATTCATTCAAATGTTTTATTCTGGTCTTAAATAAATGATTTTGTCAGGGGAGGATTTGTTTGTGTTTTTTTTTTGCGGGACTTTTCAAGAAGGAGATGCAGAGTAAACTGTCTTACAAGCTGCTGATATAATTTATCTGCATCCTAGTTAATCAGTCTATTGACCCTTTTCCACTGACCCGTCTCAGCCCTACTCCACTCTCCTCTACCCGGTTTGTGTTGTGTTTCCATTAGCGCGGTACTACGCAGCAGACGCCAGTTTTTAATACCTACTCTACCCTGGTTCTAAGAGAGTAAAGCCGATACTAAAAGGTGACGTGGACGGACTGCCGGTCACTCATTGGTCAGAGAATGTCGTCTCTGCAGCTTCTGACTCTGAACAAATCACTTACAAGAGGCAAAGGAATAAGTCAGCGACGGGTTTTTAATGACATTTAAACCTGACGGCACAGAACCAGACTGAATGAAGACAAAATACAGCCCTAAAATGCTCCTTCATGATTCCTAAATAAGTTAAAAGTCCTTTTTAAACCAAAAAGAAGTTAACAGCAAAGATAGTTGGCTTTAAAGAGTCTTTTAAATTAAATCAAAGTTGGTCGGTGCAGGAGCGATCTGTCTGCCACGAGAGTCTTTAAGCACCAATCAAGACGCAAGTGATACGCAGCGCTTCTATTTCTGCCGGACTACACAACTATGATGCATAAATTCAGCGCAGGAAAGATCGAGCGGGACAGGAAGTGGTGCCCGGAAACCATCAAAAAGAGCCAGTGACTTTCAAAATAAAACAAACTGTGTCAAAATTAGGTTGTATTTAGCTTGATTGCGGCGAGAAACGGACATAATGAGTGGAGACACGCCAGGAGTTAACAGATTGAAGGTTTTACAGACCAACATGAATGAAGAGAGACTTGCATATGGAGTGGGGAGCACGGGAACCCCTCCATCTCGTGAGACCAACAGTCTGTCAGCTCTGCAGCTTGGCGAACGTAACACGCAGCCGGTGTGAGTTGACAAACGCAGACGGATGTACATTATTTCCCCTGCACATTTAGCAACTTTTGTCCGTAGGTACTTGTTGTGAGGGCATCGTAAAAAGTCTTTTCTGAAGCTTGGCCCCTTCTCTTGCAAAATTCAAATATTAAAACATCAGAAGGATTAAGTTCCTTCAAACGTGTTCATCCAAACTCAGGGCTGCAGGATGGAGCAGCAGCACACACTTTTGCTTTAGAGCTAGAGGAATGTTGGTTCAAATCCCCGGCTGAGAAAGAGTCTTTTTGTGTGGAGTTTGGTCTTTTAGAGTCGTCCATAAGTGTCTCTGCATGTGAAGGTTTGAGGATCCATGAACGACCGGGACTCCTGCTGTAAAAGCAGCTTCAATAACTGATGAAACTTTTCTGTGATGGAGTCAGTAATTAAAGCCAGAGACAAAGTGAAACAAGAGATTAAAGGTGAAATCAGCTGAGTCTGATGGTTGTAAACATGATGAAGCAGGTTTTATAGACGCTGCAGTGATGGAGCAGCAGATTGTGTCTGAAGCTGAAGAGGTGAACACGCTGTGGTGTAAAAAAATCTGAAGAGCACTGAAGTACGACTTCAATAGAAGAGGTCAAGTGAGTTGAAGGAAAGAGTCATCGCACAGATGAAAAGAAAGAGCTGAAAATCTACGTTTCACGCTTTGTACTCGTCGTCGAGGCTTCACTTGTGGGAGTAATTAGCGGAGCGGCTTTTCTTTTGAAGTGAACTCGAGGAAGAGGAGCTGTCGCTGTGTGAGAGAGAGAGAGGCCACACAGAGATCGAGAGGAGAAAGAGGAGAAAGGAGAGAGGAGACGCTCGCTTCAGGAGATCAGGATGTCGAGTCAGTGCAGCAGAAATATGATCGTACGAAAAAGTTTCCATCCTCTGGGGATTTTGTCCTGATAACATGAACACAAGTCGACACAGACACTTGCATCTTTCCTCCAGTGCTGCACTGGCATTTCTGGATTCTGAGTCATGAGGAAAGAAAAAGAATTGTCAAAGTTTCTGCAGGAAAAGTGAATCCAACTGTATAAAACAGGAAAGGGATATAAAAAGATATCCAAGGAACTGAGGATGCCAATAAGCAGAGTTCAAACTCTAATGAAGAAGTGGAAAATGAGGGATTCTGTTAAAACCAAACCACGGTCAGGTAGACCAACAAACATTTCAGCTACAACTGACAGGAAAATTGTTCTGGATGCAAAGAAAAACCCACAAATAACTTCAGCTGAAATACAGGACTCTCTGAAAGAATGTGGTCTGGCTGTTTCAAGATGTGTTACTCAACCAAAAAGACAAACTGTTCAAAACTACTTTTACAAAAGAAACTATACAAGTGGAGAAATGAGCCAAAAACAGCAAAGAGTAGGAATAAAACTTAGTTTAAGTTGGCAAAAATTGCCAAAAAGAAACGAAATTAGCAAGAAAATTGGGCCAAAACCTGGAAAACACTCAGACAGTAGCAAAAACGGGTCAATGTGGCAAAAAATAGGTGGACAGTGACCAAAATGGCCAAAAAGCAACAAAAAAATGGCAAGAAAATTTGGGGAAACCATGGAAAAAATTCAGAAAGTAGATAAAATGGTGAAAAAAATGACAAAAAACCTGTGGAATGTGGTTAAAAAAGGCTAAAGTCAACAAAAAACAAGATAAACGTTGGAAAATAGTCAGACAGTAACAACAAATGATCCACAAGTGGCAAAAAGAAGTGAAAAGCATCATAAATGGGCCAAAGTGAACAAAACTAGCAAGAAAATGACGAAACAACCTAGAGAGACAAAAGGTTTGAAGATGCACAATAAGGAGGCACTTGAGGAAAAATGGGCTGAAGAAAGACATTTCTACACAAATGCCACAAAGTTTCCTGCTTACAATACGCCAAACAGCACAGAGACAAGCCTCAAAACTTCTGGAACAAAGTCATTTGGAGTGATGAGAGCAAAAGTGAACTTTTTGTCCACAACCATAAACATTGTTCCATTTGGAGAGGAGTCAACAAGGCCTATGATGAAAGGTCCACCATTCCTACTGTGAAACACGGAGGTGGATCACTGATGTTTTGGGGATGTGTGAGCTACAAAGGCTCAGGAAACTTGGTCCAAACTGATGAATGAAGGATGAATGCAGCATGTTATCAGAAAATACTGGAGGAAAATTTACACTCATCAGCCCAGAAGCTGCACATGAGACGTACTTGGACGTTCACACATGACAATGATCCAAAACACAAGGACAAGTGGACCTGCCATTGGCTACGGCAGAATAAAGTGAAGGTTCTGGAGTGGCCATCTCAGTCTCCTGACCTCAATATCGAGATCTCAAACCTGCAGTTCATGCAAGACAGAGCAAGAATTTACAGGAACTGGAGGCTTTTTGCCAAGAAGAATGGTCAGTTTTACCATCTGAGAAAATAAAGACCCTCGACCTCAAGCTGTCATTGGTGTTAAAGTAAGTTTCTGTTGTCAACCACTCACCATGAGTGACAGAAAAGTTTTTGTGTTTTCATTCATATCCTCTGAGAAAAGACTTAAGAACACCACATCTGTCAGATTGAGAAGAAAACCAGAAGAAAATGTCTTTTTTAAAAAGTGAACAGTAATTGAAATGCAACATGAGCTGTGGAAAAGTAGTAATGAAGCCAGACAGAGAGATTTAATTATTTTAATTTTGTGAAATCTCTCCCCTCTATTTATTCCGTCCAGGTTTCACGGCGTCACGGCTCCGACAGTTGGCTTTAAAAACCCGCCTGCTTCACCTGAGGGCTTCAGTCTATCAACCAGCCTGATTATTTTGTAATGAATTTCCTGTTTTATGTGTTCGCTGGAAGCCTGCATGTCCCCGGGACATTCGTCCAATCAGACGCTCTCCCTGCCCAGGTTAGTGGTTTGGGTTTAATTGGACTGAGCGGGGACACGTCCAGGTCTGGAGGTGGTCTCTCTGTGCTCGGGGAAAAATCCAGGAAATGGGGGCTAATTTGCATGTTTTGTTCCCAAATAGAAATTGTTGGTCTCATCTGCTCATGTTTGTGGAAATAACAGGCTGCACAGATGACAATGATGACAATGATGGCCTGGAGATGCCAGCTAATCAGGGGACGGGGCTTTTAAGTCGTCCCTGAAAGGAGCAGATGCAGGGGGAGGGGGGGTGTGGGGGTCCTGTTGGTTCGACCTGAAGAGCCAGATTCTGGCACTTTGTTAAACTTTGGTACATCTGAGAGAGAGAGAGAGAAAATAACACAAACTTACACGAAAATACTCAGGAAAATAAAAGTCAAAAAACAACACAAAGAAAGATACAAAAGTCCAAGATACAGACAAGAAAAAACAAAAATAACAAACCAAAAATACAAACAAACTAATCAAAATATCAACAGATGAATGAATAGAATAAAATATCAAAACTAGGGATGGATATTATTGATACCAGTATGATTATAGATTCTTCCTTGAATTTTCAAAAAGTAGCTTCATCAAACATTTGCTGAGTTTAAGTAAATATATATGAGAGTCACTGGATCCAAACAACCTCAACAATTCTTAATTTAGACCTGTTCATAAATTTATACATGTGTATTGTTTCATATGTACCTATATTTTTTCCCCATAACTTTACAATTTGTTCATTGTTCTTACTCTTTTTTTATTTTATGACAATTATGCATTTGTACATAGGCTTTATGCAGGTATATGAATATATACTTTATAATTTGCATGATATTTTTGTAATGTGCTTATGCCTGTTTATTTTTATTATGAGAAAATAGTAAAAAAAAATGATCCCAAAAAACAATTCTTCTTTAAAAAAGGGAGAAGCATATTTGCTTTTTTTTTTAACTGAAAAGGAAATTGTTAAGCAAAATGCTTTTGATATCAAAGGATTGAACTATTTCTTGTCAATTCTGAAAAAGAAAAGAAACTAAAAAGGACGAAGAAGATTAAAAATGTAATGATTTTGTTCATGGGTTGTTTTGTTTGTTTCATAGTTTAAGTTTTCATGTGGTTTCTGGTTTGTTTGTTTTGTTCCATTGTTAGTTTTTCTCTGTGTTTTGTTGTAGTTTTCTCTTGTCTTGAGTTTACTGAATTACAGTTATTGTTCTTGAGTTTCCTCCTGTTTGATTGACCCTCATGTGTTTCACCTGTGCCTCACGTCTCACCTGTGTTTGATTAGACCTTCGTTTATTTAGTCTCCGTCTTGAGTTCCTTTTTTGTCACGTCAAAGTCCTGTGAGTTTGATATTTCTTCAAGAAGAGTTTTGTTTTTTAGTATTTTGCTTTTCTTTTGTGCGTTTTGGTATTTTGGGACTTTTTGAGTTTGTTTAAACACATATTTTTAATCTGCACCTTTTTCCTGAAACCATTATGACAGAATGAGACACAACAACACAAAAACAGAAATGAAAACATAAAGAAAATCAACGACACAAAGATTTGTTAAAATTTAGAAAAAGCTAAACCAATGCACATGGATTAAAACCAAAAACCAAAGGTACCAAAAGTTACAGGCAGATATACAAAACACAAAAATAAAAAGGAAACTAAAGGACCAAAAACTAAAACCATTGAACACTTAAGCAACTTTAAAGCCTAAAAAAGACATAAACACAAGGAAATTCATGAAATAATACACCCAAAAACCAACAACACAAGAAAAAACAAACTGATAATACAAATAAATACATTTAAACAAAAATCAAAGTACCAAAGCCTCCCAATAAAATAAACAAAACGACAAAAAACAGAAGCACAAATGGATAAAAAAAACCCAACATTTAACATAAAAAATCAACCTGAAAAAAATTCCAGATATAAAAACATTTAAAGTCTCACAATTTTCTTCTTTTCGCCTCAATTTTTTTCTGTTCAACTTATTTTGTACTGAAATTAAAAGTCACAACATTTCTTCTGTTTTTTCAAAGTCATGAACCAAAACTGTGACACTTTGTAATGTTTGTTTAATAAATTATAGCTTCAATAACATTTAGAGTAAAAGTGATGTTCAGATTAATATAAAGAGGGAACTTAAAGGCTGAAACATGAACTATGATCCTCATTTATCTGTGCTTTAAAAAAAATCATTCTTTGCTCAAAAATTTGCATAAAAACCCTTCTCCAAACAGAACCATGTCCAAAAAGAGTTGTTTTTTTATTATGAAATAATAAAAAAATCGAAAGACGTCTTTTTGCTTGTAATGAAAACAGAGAAATAAATTATTATGAAGCTTGAAGATTCAGGACAAAAGCAGGTTTGGAGCCGAGTGTCACAAACAGGAGTGTGTGTGTGTGTGGTAAATTGTGTGTAAAGTGACGTCAGGATGTTTTGGCTCAGTGGCGGCGGTGGCGATGGCGGCGCCTGCAGAGCAGATTTCCTGTGAGGGTTTGAAGCGGTCACATTAAGATGAAAGTAAATGGAAATAAATGACAGCGACGCTTTCAGCCTGATCACATTATGACCGAAACGCCAGACTGAGTCCAGGCTACGGATACAGCTGAGAGTGTGTGTGTGTGTGTGAGTGTGTGTGTGTGTGTGAGTGAGTGTGTGTGTTGGCAGTTGTTAGGCAGCTGGTTGGCACAAGCAGAACTTAACTGGCGACAGGTGTGTCTGTTTAACGCTCACACACACAGAAAACACACTCCTGGCTGAGTGTGGTCTGCTTTAATCTGCCTGATGAAAGGTTTGTGATGCAGCCAGTGTGTGTGTGTGTGTGTGTGTGTGTGCGTCGGTGCAACNTCAAACTTCTATATTTTATCTTCCTAAGAGAAAGACCATTTCCCGCCTTTTCTTTTGTTTGTTTTTATTTCAGTGAATTTAAAAGCGAGATCTTTGAAATCAGAAATCCAGCGTCTCAAATTCTGGGGCGGCGGCGTTTGTGTGTGTTGTTGATGTGTGACTTTGTCTTTGCATGGTAGAGTTTGAACTGTCACTTGTAGATGTAGTGATGAACTGTGTTAACTGACAATGGTTTTCTGAAGTGTTCCTGAGCCCACGTGCTAATATCCTTTACACAATGATGTGGGTTTTTAATGCAGCGCCGCCTGAGGGGTCAAAGGTCACGGCCATTCAATGTTGGTTTTGGGCCTTGCTGTTTACGTGCAGAGATTTCTCCAGATTCTCTGAATCTTTTGATGATATTATCTCATTTTGCCAATTCTGCCAATGGGATAGAATAAAAGATTCTTGTTTTAAGACATCTTTCTAATTTCAAAAAACTTCCCGGGTGAATTCGTCTTATCCCATTGGCAGATTTTTCTGACTTGTTACAAGCTATTTACACCTCATTTTTGTCTCAAAGAAACTTGAAATAAGACATTTTTATGACCTGGTCTGGTGAATGTGGCTCAAATTAAGAACAATAAGACAATTTTTACTACAAATAAGACAGAAGGACTTGCTCTGATTTCAGTTTTTACAGTGCACACGATATAAGCATCAAATTACGCATAAAAGGAAGTAAAAACTAAATTGAGAGAGCTTCATTCATCCATCTATCGTTACCTTTTCTCTCATGAAGTTGCTCCTTTTTTCTCAGGGTCATGTAGAAACTTCACAGGAGGTTTTATAATCTTCTTTTTGACATTTTTGGAAAAACTGATCTGTTTTCTCTGAGCTTCTCTCTCATCCTTCCACTGCAAAAACTGAAATCTAATCAAGTCATTCTGTTTTATTTGTAGTAAAAATTGTCTTATTGTTCTTAATTTGAGCCACATTCACCAGACCAGGTCATAAAAATGTCTTATTTCAAGTTTTTTAAGACAAAAATGAGGTGTAAATTGCTTGTAACAAGTCAAAAAAATCAGCCAATGGGATAAGACGAATTCACTGGGAAGTTTCTTGAAATTAGAAAGATGTCTTAAAACAAGAATCTTTTATCTTATCCCATTGGCTGATTTTTTTTTTACTTGTTACAAGCAATTGATGCCTCATTTTTGTCTTTAAAAAACTTGAAATGACACATTTTTATGACCTTGTATAGTAAATGTGGCTCAAATCAAGAATAGTAAGACAAATTTTACTAAAAATAAGACAGAATGACTTGCTTAGATTTCAGTTTTTGCAGTGTAGTGCAAAATGTGTAGCATGGAATGCATAGGCACAAAATGAATGTGCAAGTGTCGTGGATGTGTTGCCCAAAATGGTTGATTGTGCAAGTGCAGAATGAATCTTTAAGTGCAGAATGTGTTGCGCAAAATGTGTAAGCGTGGAGTGAATGCATAGACACAGTTTCATGCTGCTCAGTCAGTATAAACTCAACAAACAGCAAAGACACATTCTGTGATCTCTGTGAAAATGATAAAAAGTAGCATCAGTGTTGTTGATGTTAGTCTGAGTTTGATTCAGTGTCAGATCAGAAAGAGAAGAAGCAGAACAAGCTTTTCTGTCGTGAACTAAGAGGAAAAACTTCAGAGAAACCATCAAGGATATTAAAAACTGGAAAACCTGGAGGAAAAGAGTCAGGGCCACAAAAATGAGGAGATGAAGATTAAAAGATGAGCGGAGCAGGAGAAGAGGAGGAAAGTTTCAGCTTTTTCTCTGATTAAACTCACGTTCCCTGGAAAAGACTTCAGAGAGATTTATGAGTGAGAGGAAGCTCCTGATAACACAAACACATAAGCCAATTTGCCACAATGATAGTGGAGGGAGAATTAAATCAAAGCTCGACAAAAATGTGAGGGATGGAGACGCACGGGGAGGAGAGGAAAAAGAAGAATGAAGCAGAGCAGAGAGGAGGAGAGGTGAGAAACAAAGAGAGATCAAACACTGAGTCACTGAGTCATTTCTGCTCATTTAAATAAAATCATCTCTGTGAAGACTTTTCTCACTCAGAGCAGCGAAGCTTCAACTGAGAGTGAAGATGTGAAGCAGCAGCAGAGAATCAGGATAATCCAGGTTGAGATTCTCCTCATTTATTCTCCGTGAGGTCGAGTCAGGAACCGGAGGGCGTCAGCAGAATCCAGAGGAGAAGGAGGAGATCGAAGAGCGATAATGAAGGAGAGCAGAGGAGGTGGAGGAGGTGGAGGAGGTGGAGGAGTGACAGAGTCAGGAGGAGACGCAGAGGAAGGATTAGAGAGGGATTTGGTGTTGGCAACTTCCACCAAAAGTGATGATGTTTTAGTCTTTTCAGGATCTTTTAAAGAGGCTGTGAACAGTTTCAACGTCATCAGGAAAAGTCTCCGTTTGACACATTTGTCTAATCATAATGTGTGATGTAAAATGGGATTATCAGCTCCAAAATAGTTTATTTCTGAATGTTAATTCTAAGCTTTTTAAATTAAGACAGAACAGGTCAGATTGGATCAGATTGATTCACAACATGCCGAGGTTTCCATGACAACACAACACTGACTGAGGAAGTTTATCAGTGAGAAAAGAGATTTGTGCTTTTCTCTGCTGAAAATGATTTCTGTATTTTATTTAGAAGTTACACTGAAAACAGGAGCTGGACTGTCTGACAGAAAAAGGACAGAAAAGAAGAAGAAAGATAAACAGGAGAGAGATAGAGCACGAGCTAAAGGCTAAAACACAAACTCAAGGCTGCAACAGACTTTAAGTTGAAGCACAAACTTTTAGTTTAGACTAAAAGTTAAACTATGAACTAAAAGCTAAAACACAGATTAAAGGCAAAAAACTGGACTAAAGACCAGAAAACTGAGTAAAGACTAAAACACAAACACAGAGTTTAAACACAAACAAAAGGCTGAAACACAGAAAGTTAAAAAATGAACTAAAGGCTAAAACTTGGACCAAAGACTTGAACACAAATTTAAAGTTAAAACAGAGACTTGAAGCTGAAACAGACTTGAAGTTCAACCATAAATTTTCAGTTTGGCTGAAACCAAACTAAAAGTTAAACATTGAACTTTAAGGCTAAAACATTAACGAAAGACTTATACACAGATGGAAAGTTGAAGCACAAAGTAAAAGTAAAAACTCCAAAAAAAAGGACAAAGATGAAAAATTGACTAAAGAATAAATTGCAAACTAAAACCTAAAACACAAACTCAAGGCTAAAACAAACTTAAAGTTGAACCAGAAACTTTAAGTTTGGCTGAAACACTGACTACAAGTTAAACTCTGAACTAAAGACAAAGACATGAATATAAAGTTAAGACACAAACTAAAGTTAAAACACAGACTAAAGGCTAAAACACAGATTAAAGGCTAAAACACAGACTAAAGGCTAAAACACAGACTAAAGGATAAAACACAGACTAAAGGCTAAAACACAGACTAAAGGATAAAACACAGACTAAAGGCTAAAACATGGACTTAAGGCTAAAACATGGACTAAAGGCTAAAACACAGACTAAAGGATAAAACACTAAAGGCTAAAACACAGACTAAAGAATAAAACACAGACTAAAGGCTAAAACACAAACTAAAGGCTCAAACACAGACTAAAGGCTAAAACACAGACTAAAGAATAAAACATGGACTAAAGGCTAAAACACAGACTAAAGGATGAAACATGGACTAAAGGATAAAACATGGACTAAAGGCTAAAACACAGACTAAAGGATAAAACATGGACTAAAGGATAAAACATGGACTAAAGGCTAAAACACAGACTAAGGGCTAAAACACAGACTAAAGGCTAAAACACAGACTAAAGAATAAAACATGGACTAAAGGCTAAAACACAGACTAAAGGCTAAAACACAGACTAAAGGATAAAACACAGACTAAAGGATAAAACACAGACTAAAGGATAAAACACAAGTTAAAGGCTAAAAGACAAACTAAAGGATAAAACACAGACTAAAGGCTAAAAGACAAACTAAAGGCTAAAACACAGACTAAAGGCTTAAACACAGGCTAAAGGATAAAACACAGACTAAAGGTTAAAACACAAACTAAAGGATAAAACACAGACTAAAGGCTAAAACACGGACCAAAGGCTTAAACACAGACTAAAGGCTAAAACACAGAACAAAGGCTAAAACACAGACTAAAGGCTAAAGCACAAACTAAAGGCTAAAACACAGATTAAAGGCTCAAACACGGACTAAAGGCTAAAACACAGACTAAAGGCTTAAACATAAACTAAAGGCTAAAGCACAAACTAAAGGCTAAAACACAGATTAAAGGCTCAAACACGGACTAAAGGCTAAAACACAGACTAAAGGCTTAAACATAAACTAAAGGCTAAAGCACAAACTAAAGGCTAAAACACAGATTAAAGGCTCAAACACGGACTAAAGGCTAAAACACAGACTAAAGGATAAAACACAAACTAAAGGCTAAAACACAGATTAAAGGCTAAAACACAAACTAAAGGCTAAAAGACAAACTAAAGGCTAAAACACAGACCAAAGGCTTAAACATAAACTAAAGGCTAAAGCACAAACTAAAGGCTAAAACACAGATTAAAGGCTCAAACACGGACTAAAGGCTAAAACACAGATTAAAGGCTAAAACACAGACCAAAGGCTTAAACACAGACTAAAGGATAAAACACAGACTAAAGGATAAAACACAAGTTAAAGGCTAAAAGACAAACTAAAGGATAAAACACAGACTAAAGGCTAAAAGACAAACTAAAGGATAAAACACAGACTAAAGGCTAAAACACAGACTAAAGGATAAAACACAGACTAAAGGCTTTAATCTGATCATGTTTGTGTTGACTTACCCACATGCAGCCGTTTTTCTGCACTGATCTGTTCAAACCTGAGAGTTTATCAGTGAATAAAGAGTGATGTTACTGATCTGACCTGTTCCACTTGTTAAAAACAGATTCTGATGAACTGAACCAGGAGGTTTTTGGAGGACAAAGACGAGAATATGAGGCAGAAAAATCTGAAGCTCTGAGCCAAAACTCAACGAAGCTGAAAGTGTCTGGACTCAGATTTAGTGTCTGAGGTGACTCGGTCTCATTAATCATCGTTAACCAACAGCTCAGGTGTCACATGACTCTGTTCTGTGGAGTGTTTTCAGTCTGCTCCGTCCTAAAGGTAACATCACCTGAGCCGAGAGAGTCACAGCTCGCTGACGGAGACGGAGAGGAATTGGAGGCGAGTCCTCGCTCTAACGCCATCAGACCATGAAATGAGCCATTACCAGCTGTGATTAGCAGCACAGCAGGACTAACGGCACATCCAGGTTATCCAGAGGACACATTATCAGCCGTTATTATCCAAACCTCCACAGTGAGAGGCCCGGTGTCACGGCGACGGTGATAAACACATGAGGACTTTCAGACAGCGGCTGATAAGGACGTTTAACCGACGGAGAAACACAGGAAACAGGAGAGATTACTCCAACCAGCCGACCTTTCTGAGGAGTGAAATAACTCTGAACTGTTTCCTGAGAGTTTAAAAAAAGACGAGTGTGTGTGTGTGGGTGTCACTGGACTTTAGATTCTGATCTTTGCAGAAGAAGAAAAAGACTTTTTCCAGCTGTTTCTCCAGAGGTTTTACAGCAGCTTCTCCTCCTCTTTCCTGGGTTGTTTTGTGCCTTTGAGCTTTATTTTTATTTCTTATTGTGGTATTTATAGTCACTTTAGACATTTCAACTTTATTCTCAACATTTCGACTTTATTCTCGACTTATATTTCAACTTTATTCTCAACATTTCGACTTTATTCTCGACATTTCGACTTTATTCTCGACATTTCGACTTTATTCTCGACTTATATTTCAACTTTATTCTCAACAGTTCAACTCTATTCTCGACATTTCAACTTTATTCTCGACATTTCGACTTTATTCTCGACTTATATTTCAACTTTATTCTCAACATTTCGACTTTATTCTCGACATTTCAACTTTATTCTCAACTTTTCAACCTTATTCTCGACTTATATTGCAACTTTATTCTCAACATTTCAACTTTATTCTCAACATTTCGACTTTATTCTCGACATTTCAACTTTATTCTCAACATTTTGACTTTATTCTCGACATTTCAACTTTATTCTCAACATTTCGACTTTATTCTCGACATTTCAACTTTATTCTCGACATTTCAACTTTATTCTCAACATTTCGACTTTATTCTCAACATTTCGACTTTATTCTCGACATTTCAACTTTATTCTCGACATTTTGACTTTATTCTCGACATTTCAACTTTATTCTCGACATTTCAACTTTATTCTCAACATTTCGACTTTATTCTCGACATTTTGACTTTATTCTCGACATTTCAACTTTATTCTCAATTAGGGAATGTTGAGGATTTCCCGAGATTATTTCATAGCTATGAACGACTCGGACACAGAGTCAACTTGCAGCCTCTTGCACATTCATTAATTTGTAGTCAATAAGTAATAATTAGGAGTTAATATGTGGAAAAGTCTGAATTCATGGTGCAATAGAGGTAGAATAAGGGGTTAATGCCTGCTTAATAAATACTAATTAGCTACTTATATGCATGTTAATAAGTACCTAGTTAAAGGTGAACGTGTGTTCCCTAATCTTAAGTGTTACCGACATCTTTTACTAAAAATAAGACACAAAAACTTTGTTAGATTTCAGTTTTTGCAGTGTAAGATAGGAAGGAGTTCATGAACAATCGCTCATTGAACTTGTTCAGGTAAAAACACTGAAGTTCAGATGATACAAACTTAGCTGATAGGAAAAATAATGAAGCTTAAAACAACTAAAACTACGACGGAGTATTAGGGCCACATTGAGAAAAGAAAATGAGGGGAGGAATTTTTTCCCCCTCTCCCTCACCCAGTCGGTAAAGTCAAAATGTCGAGAATAAAGTCGAAATGTTGAGAATATAATTAATAATATTAACAATAAAAAACATACAATTACAAGTACCTACAATTGCACAGTATCATAAGCTCACTTTCAGAGGATGCTTACGTCGCCGAACAGCACGCGGTCGAGCTGCTCTGTGGTTATTCGACGTCCACTGACGTTATCGACTTTATTAATCTTGAAACCATTTTCAACTTTGTTTTTTATTAGCAGTTTGACTTTATTCTCAACACTTTTTCGACTTTATTCTTGACATTTCACTGTTATTCTCAGGGCTATATTTCCACTTTATTCTCGACATTTCAACTTTATTCTCAACACTATTTTTTTACTTTATTCTCGACATTTCGACTTTACTGACTTGATGAGGAGGAGGGGGGAAAAAATGCCTTCCCCCCATTTTTTTCCCTCACTGTGGCCCCAATACTCCGTCGTATAAAACAACCCTGCCTGAAATTTTGTAGTGTAATATTTATCTGATTTCTCTAAAATGATTTGGCAACTCCTGGAAATCATCGCAACCCCCAATGGGATTAGACTTCCTGTTTCTTCGTTGTTGTCTTTTTGTGGACGTGAGTGTGACAACAGGTTCCTTAAAGTCAAATATCTTGATTATTCCTCTGACACTGAATCATTGCAGGAAGCTGAATAACTGTCAGAGTGTTTCTAACTTGCTTTTAAGAAAATAAACCCTCGTGGACTTGAAGCTGCTGAAAAGAAAACGCAGCGTCAGCTCGCTCTTTGTTTCTGCGCCTGGTTTCTCCTGCGGCGTCCCGCCATGATAGCCCCACCGCTGATTGGAGTGAGATTTATGATACACAGCCACAAATCCTCCAGAGGCTGCTGTCATCTTGTTATACGCATCCACTTCCTGCGCTGATCCGGTCAGCGTGTCATGAAAACGATGTTTTTTACATGAGCGTGAAAACGGGCGGAGGAAAAGAGAGCGTTTAGTCTTCAGCCTCGGGGGAAATCCTGAAACACTCTTCTGCTCTGCATTTATATTCTGCTGTGAAAGTCCATCCAGAGGGGACTGAACACACACACACACGTAAACACACATAAATAAACACACACACACTCCGGTGAACGCTCAGTGAGTCTGCTTTGAAACCTCTTTGACTTTATTATTCCGCTTCCTTCTCTCTGCAAAAATTAAAGACGGCAGGGATCTTACTTGTTGCTTTTGTGGGATTTATCGGCATGAAGAAAAATGAGTCTCTCGTCCAATCAGAGGCTTCGAGCTGCAGCACAACATGACCCTTTGGACCCTTAACGTCGACCTCTACAGCTCCATGTCCACAGGGTAGAAAACAATTATGCAAAGGGTCAAAAGAGCCTCATTATACCACAGATACCCTTCACTTATAGTGATTTCTCTGTGGCCAACAAATGCCCTCAATTTGCTCCTGTTTTCACTTCCAGCTGAAAAGAGAAACAGCATCAGAGCTTCACATAGTTTTCTTTACAACCTGCACAAACATTAAAGCGGAGAAGAAAAGAAACCGAGCGGCTCGTCTGCTTCTTTTCTAACTACACCGATTCATCTGAAGTCACTGAGCGATGTGTGCCAGTCCCACAGAGCATCCACTTACAATAATCTTAATTAACCTTGCAGCAGGAGAGGTTGTGTTTAACAAGCAGCAAGGACAGTTTAGATGAACAACGTAATTAGATTTAATTACGTCTCTCATGCTGTGGTGTCTCTCTTCTACAACATCTCACATGTTTCTTCTTTCTCAGGGAGCTCCAGCAGGGATTTGGGTGAAATCAGGATTAAATCAGGTCCAAACCAGGAAACATGGAGTACACGGTTAAAGCAGCTCCACTTCACCAGCTCCTCCTTTGAGCTGGGTCTGATTTTACCACTGATCAGTGTTTCCTGACGGGAAATGTACAACTATCGTATCAGAAACTCAAAATTATCTCACACCCGTCGTAACCGAAGTAACCACCAGCTACAGCCACTGACGGCGGCTGCAGCTTTTACGCTGCAAGTCTGTTTTTTGATGGTGGTGCTACAGAAATGCACCAATCTCTGCAGAGCAAGTCGTGCCAAACAGGAAAACAGACACGAAAAAAACGTACAGAGCATTCGGTCATTTCATAATAAAACACTACATTCCTGCTCCTGATCTTAAATTTCATCTACGTAAATCAAAAGTGTGTCACTTTTAGTGGTGTTTTATCCAGTCTATGAGTGGCACAGAGCCAGAAATCATCAGAAGAACAAAACTGTTGGTTGGTTTAATGTGGAGGTTTAGTGCGTATAATGGCTGAAACACATCAATACTTTTGCGTTTCAACCTAAAACTGTTCTCGTGTAAACGGGGCCTTAAAATGACAGGAAATCTCTGCCTCATGTTTACAACTTTCTTCAGCTCGTGGCAGTTTTGTGGATGAACACAAACACGTGAGTGCACACAAAGATGAGCAGACGGGAAAAACAATGTCACAACCACAAGTAACACAGAAATAACTCTCTGCTTTTTTAAGCATCAAAGTGAAGATAAGTTTGCAAAGCCATCTTTCTTTTGAGCTGTTTCTTCTTGTGTGTCAAGAGAAGTTATGAGACTTTATTGCTTCAGTTACAGAAAGTTGTTTTGAGTTTCTCTAACTTTTTCAGCCTTAAGTTAAAGGGAACTGTACGTTGACCTGAGTTTGAACCTGTTATTGTCCGAGCGCAGAATACCTGATTCAACACAGCCAAAAAATGTCATTAAATAAACATAGAGGCTGTCTCTATGCTTTTATAATTACCTTTGAAATCTCATCCAGCTTCATTAAAGCTCAGGGGGGGGGTCGGTTCAGACACAGGGAATAAAAACAGGCAGAGATAAAGCAGCGAGGGGGAGAAAAGACGAGCAATTAATCCATTTACATGTGGGAAAGGAAGGTTGGTAATCTGGGAGAAGCTCCGGAGACGACGGCGTGTCAGTCAGCTGTCACACGGGCGTAATGACGGTTTCATGTTCAGACATAACCATGGAGACCAATCACCTCCGCTCTGATGAGATCCACGCTCACTTGATTGGATTCTCCCCGGCGTGTGGAAATGTCGGTGCATTCACTTTGTGAAGCTCTGAGAAGGTTTATTACCCAGGTCTCCCCTTTAATAGGGAATTAGTTTCTTCACAACATCCTGAGTATTGAAAGATAATTTAGCACAAAGTGTAAATATACGTCGAAGTCAGTGAGTGAAATCAGGATCTGGAAACATTAGAATAAAGAGAACATGAACTGAAGCTTGACGTAACATTTCCCTAAGACCCTTTCTTGTTGTTTTATCTCTTATTTTATCTGTCTGAGGTCAAAAATAGGAACAAAGTTTTATTAAACCTAAAAAACAAAACCAGAAGTAGTCTGCTTTTCTTTTCCTCTGCGGTTTAAGATGTTTACAAAAGCTGGAGAGAAAATCTCTGAGTTTGTCCTCCTCCTGCATTTTGCCTTTTTTGATCAGCTTAAACAATCTTTAACGAGAGACGTGAATCAATCAAAAGTAAAGTTTAAAGACGTTTCCAGAACAAGCACAATGAATTTAGTGGAGATGGCCTGAAGAAAAGCAAACTTCAAGCTTTAACGCTTTTCTGTGACATTAAACTACAACTGATTTAAGTTTTATGGTCGCTCATGAAATCATACGGTGTGGGAAGAAGGAGGTGAAATAAAGGAAATAAAGAATAAAATGGTTGATAAGAAGATCCAAACTTAGAGCCTGTTCTGACTGAAGACAAAACTGAACAAAGCTCAGAGCTGGAAGCTGCTGCTTTAACCCTGAAAGTGAGAATTAAAGCACCTTATGTGATTTTATTAACTATGAACAAACTGTCAGATGGTTCAAATCCCTGCTCTGATAACAACAGGTGACGTGACAGAGCTCTGAGAAGGTGCAATAGCTGTCAGAGTTGTTGATGTAATGTGGTTAAATATAGAAATAGATGCTCATATGGATGTATCATTAACCCTTTAGGCGCCACAGTTTTTTCAATAAAATCTCCAGTTTTGAAATCACTATTTCCAAACAGTGTAGCTTGAAAATGGTTAGAGAAAAAAGAAAACTGTAAATGAGAAAAATCATCAGAATGAGCCAAAGTTTGTGATTAGAGTAAAGCCACTCATCTCATTTGCATACAATGACATCACCAGGCTGCCATATCGGATTACATTAAACCTCTTAACAGTTTATTATAATCACAACAAATTTCTTCCTTTTTATCTCATGCAAGTTTCCTCCTCCTTTGTTTGAATTGTTGTTGCACTTTAAGGGAAGCTTTGCAATTTTGTTGTACAATTGTATAATGACAATAAAGGCTTTTTATCTATATATCTATCTTACACACATATATTTATGTATAGCAGCAGACGCAGCTTCTAACGCGTCTGCCGCTATATCTGCAAGGTTTTTTTTACATCCCAGCTACTCCGCACCACACTGGACGACTGAACATCTTCTTCAGAGATTGAATATTCCTTTTCAGAATCTGAGTCAGATGTTACCTGACAAAATACTTCGTAAACAGCGAACAGACCTCTCACTAAAATTTCTGTGTTAAGGTCCTATTCTCATGGGCTGAGTGGGTGGTCTCATTTATATCAAGTCTAAAACTTTAATAGAAATAGGCACATAAATATTGCTTTGATTGAAGTTACAGATGTTTGCCATCTCCTGGTGTAAAGTACAAACTACATGAGGCACCATATTTGCAGCTATGGCTTGTTAAATTCAGCAATGTTGCTTTTGACTTTGGTGCTTAAAGGGTTAATGTGATTGGCTGTAGACAGGATACAGAAACTTGATTGAAAGGCTCAATATGAATATTGTGCATGCCCATATTTGGATGACGACGCAGCCGTAGTCACTATTATTAAAACCTCATCATGCTGAGAGGCTCAACCCCATCAAGCTTTTCAAAATGTATCTGATCAACTGTTTGTGCGTCATCGTTGCACTCTGGTGCTTCCAACAATAGCAACAACAACCCCCCCCGATGGTTCCAGCCAAGCTGTTGCACCAAGCTGTGGTGAAACTGTCGATATGTCAGATTCCTGAAGTTGATATGATGTGAAATCTGTCCGAACAGCACGAGCAGCTTCCACGTTCACGGCTCTCAGAGTGAAGCTGGAGTCCACGCTTTAAAAACACCAACACAGATGTTCACGTATCGTCACAGAACATCAGCATATGATTGTGACGAACATGACAAGTGCTCAACGAGGTGTCAGTGTGACGGCTCTCTGGGGCCTCTGCTGTTTATCTTTAGCTCCAAAACTGTCAAGAAGAGGCTGAGCTAAAGAGTTTATTTCTTGGCCGTTTTTCTGAGAAAATGAATGAAAACACAAAAACTTCTCTATCACTCATTGTTAGTGGACAACACAAGGCCAAGTGGACCTACCATTGGCTACAGCAGAATAAAGTGAAGGTTCTGGAGTGGCCATCTCAGTCTCCTGACCTCAATATCATTGAGCCACTCTGGGGAGATCTCAAACCTGCAGTTCATGCAAAACAGAGCAAGAATTTACAGGAACTGGAGGCTTTTTGCCAAGAAGAATGGTCAGTTTTACCATCTGAGAAAATAAAGACCCTCATCCAGAACCAGCACAAAAGACTTCAAGCTGTCATTGATGTTAAAGAGGGAAAGAAAAAGAATCGTCAAAGTTTCTGCAGGAAAAGTGAATCCAACTGTATAAAACAGGAAAGGGATATAAAAAGATATCCAAGGAACTGAGGATGCCAATAAGCAGAGTTCAAACTCTAATGAAGAAGTGGAAAATGAGGGATTCTGTTGAAACCAAACCACGGTCAGGTAGACCAACAAACATTTCAGCTACAACTGACAGGAAAATTGTTCTGGATGCAAAGAAAAACCCATAAATATCTTCAGCTGAAATACAGGACTCTCTGAAAGAATGTGGTCTGGCTGTTTCAAGATGCACAATAAGGAGGCACTTGAGGAAAAATGGGCTGAAGAAAGACATTTCTACACAAATGCCACAAAGTTTCCTTACGATATGCCCCAAAACTTCTGGAACAAAGTCATTTGTAGTGATGAGACCAAAGTTGAGAAGCTGTTGGTGACGCAAACTTTTCATCAGGGTCATTCTGGAAGTTTCTGTTGTCATTATGATTTACAAAGAGTAAACACAGCTGTTTGTTCATAAATGTCTTCACCAACCACTAACTATGAGTGAAAAAATAGTGTTTGTGTTTTCATTCATATTCTCTGAGAAAAAGCCAGTTTGTGATCACTCCTGTAAATGATCTTTTTTCTCTGAAGGGTCACGGGTGGTCATCAGTCTTAAAATTCATCGTGGCCTTTGTTGCGTTATTGGAAAGTGTCTCCATTTCATTTTCTGCTTCACTGGCTTTGTTTACTGACTTAATGTTTTGTGTCTGCACTTGCAAATGAACAGTTTGGAGGTGCGGCTTGCTGAGCTTGTTAGAGAGAATCTGTGCCCCGAAGACAAATCAAACAGCTCCTGATTCTCCGTCGTCCTCCGGCTTCTTTGTTTTTCTTCTCCCTGAAACGATCGCTGCTTTTATCACGTCGTGTTTCTGAGGTTTGTCGCTGCAGTCGGTTTCCCCAGGTAACTCTGAAAGCAGCGGGTTTCTTTCGCCTTCAGCGTGTTTGAAGAGCAGCTCACCTGCTACCTGTGAGCTTCTGTGACATTTAAGCCACCTGAAGATTAAAATACAATCCCAGCTTTACGGGGAGCAAACTTACCTGGTGACAGGAGCATGCTGGGATTAATCATCAGTCTATATTTATGTGTTTATAGTTCATGAATGATTCCTGTCAGACATGACTTCATCCAGAGTCCACACAAACTCTCATCCCCCTCTCCATCCTTCGTCTGCTCTTTCATTTTTTCACTCCGTTCTCCTCTAAACCAACCATCTGTTATCCGTGCATTCATCCATAACCCTGGCGGTCTCTGGAGCAGCGGTGTATTTATCCCCACCTTTCTCACCCTCTAATTATCCTCACAGCCCGGCCCAGAGCAGCAGAGCTGTTTGTTAGCACCGAGCAGAGACTGAATCAGACTGAGAGGCAGAGACCGAGCTTCCTGCTTCGCTGTCGGCCTCTCGGGACGTGGATGTAAATACTGAGAGTGACTCTGCTCTTCTGGAAATTCAGTGTTTAAAAAGGTTTGATGTGCGTATAAACAGGTCACACCCTGTAACTCAACACTCTTCTTTGAGTCTGACGTTCTTTTAGCTCTGACCAATCAGATATCAGCAGGTTTTGCTGTTGCTCTCTTGGCTGGCTCGCCAATTATAGCAGCATTTTGACCATAGAAAGGATCTTTCCCCAGAATTATCAGCCTCCCTTCACCCACAGTGAGCTGACCCCCCAACTGTGATGGACTTGGTTTACAGGTTGTTTATACAAGAACGATTTTAGGGTAAAACAAAAGTATTGTTTCGTTTCAATCGACTTAAAACGCAAACTTTTTGATAAGCCCTCCGGAGTGGAATTTTCACACTCAGCTTTGCACATGTACGTTAAACCTTCACAACTACAACGACCTACAGTTTCATTCTTCTGCTGCTGAATCTACTGACTGACTTCTCCCAAAACGGGATATTATTGCACTTTTTCTACGATGTGAGAAAAAGTTTTTAGTATCAACTCCAGATTATAAGCTCACCTCTTCTTCAGCCACTAAACCTTTGAGGGTAAACTTCTTCACCTACAGTTTTATCGGCATCTACAGGCCTGATATGATACTACAGCGCTTTAAGTCCCTTTTTTTCAGTGCGTTTGTTTGTCTTTGTCTTCTTTGAGCCTGATAATACGTCTCTGTCAGCTCCTGGTGTTCCAGTTTAAAGAGTGACCCTGTAAACTGGAACCTGTTAGTGGATGTCCAGATCAAAAAAAAGCAGAAAAAGTGTTTCCATTGTGCTTTTGCGATATATTTAAATGTCAAAACGTCTGAAAAACCACCTCATGAAAGGGCAAAAACTTTTTAGTGATATTTTTGTGCTTTTTCCAAATTCAGGTGTTTCCATTACCAGTTTTTTATAGCGCTGTTTAAATTTTGCGCATATCCAAGGGTAATGGAAACGCACCTAGTGAATTGGGAATTGAGTTTGTTGTCAACAAACTCTTTACTGGTCAACTTAGTCACCAGTTTTTTTTAACATTTCAGTTCAAAATGAGCAAATAATTTTCCAAACAAAATCAGTTCCTTTTTTGAAGGCTCTAAGAGTCGGGGTGGAGGTGATGGTGGCGAAACATTTTGAAGTTTTGTGATCAGAATAGGGGTAGCAATAAATAAGAACTTTGTTCTTCCAGCTGCTCCTTTCCAGTCATGCAGAGTTTCAATGTTTAAATATGTGTAAATATGTGTAATTTATCGAATATTGTAATATTGTAAACTCTCATGTATGGGACAAATTAAAAAAAAAAAAAAAAAATCTTTGTTTCTTTCTGGTGATGAAGTTGCCTCTATCTCTTGACTAATTCCATTTCTACACCCCCAGCTCCGTGTTCTTTAAGACGCTTTAAGAAATACAACATTTATAGCTCTTACGTTTACAGTGCAGCCACAGGGGAAATGATTTCATTATTGTGCTGCTGAGGCGTCTTAATGCCGTATTGATGAAGCAGGATCTCAGGGGGAAACATAAGGAGAACCTGAGGGACGAATTAAATATTGAGAACACACCCCCACACATGTAATATAACATGTTTTAATAATGTCACTATGTAAGAGGAAACAATAACCACTGTGAGGTCAGAGTGTGTGAGCTTCCACTGAAACCTTTGATGGATTTGAGTCGATGAACCTGACATCAACCTTCAATAAATCAAAATACCAACCTTGAAGTCGTTCGGTTATTAAAAACAAAAGACACCACCAAACCTCAATTCAACAAACACTGAACACATTTTATCTACAACACCAATTGCAATAGTGTTTGAATGTTGTGTAGAGGAAGAGGACACCACGTCCATGATTTCCAAAAAGACTTTTCCTCTTTGCCTCACTTTGCAGGAATGAGGTGCAGACATCAAATTCAAAATGAGGAAATATTTGCACAAAAACACGAAAGTTTACCAGTTGGAACGATTATATATAGCTTAAACAGAATATGAAACTGTTTTTATTTACATTTTACTCACTGAAATGAGAGTTTTGTATAAAAAGTTCATCCCCGTAGAGTCTCAGTCTCTGAAGTTAAACTCTCCCGGTGGATCTGATTTTCCTGATTGAAATAATCACCCTCCGCTCTCGATGCGACAGCTTCTTGTTTTAGTGCTTTGAATGAATAATGTGTTTTTATTCACAGTTTAAACTGAACAAGTCTGAGGATGTTTTTGTCCCCATCGAGCCTCCGAGCTGCTTCTCATTCATCTGTTCGAGACTAAAGTAGTTTTGTCTGATTAGTGGAGTGTTTACCAGCAGGCTCTGATTCCTCACAGAGCCTCCATATCCATCCACACATCCTTTTTAATTAACACTTCATCACAATTAGCTCTGTGATCAGCACTACAGAGGAAACACACACACANTGAGTATTTCATCACATGTATTTCTTTATTCTATGAAACCTGTGTTATTTGAACACATCTTTAAACTATTAAAATATAACATGTTTTTTTGTGTTTTGGTTCCTCAAACCCCCAAAATGTCAGGTGGTGCAACCGTCCTGACAAGTATCCACAGTAATTAAACTCTAAAAATTGAATGTCAGTTATTGTAAATGGAAATTAAAAATACAGTGGCATTATTTTATGCTTGAACCTTTTTAAATAAAACATTCTTTGCAAATAAAAAGAATTTTAAAGCTGTTGAGAAATGTAAAAAACTTTTGTCCCGTAATTTTCACCTTGTCAAATGTCAGGGTGGTGCAACCGTAACATTAGACTTTTATTTTAAAGTGAAGAGAATAAAACAGGAAACAGGAAACTGCATCAGCCAGAGGAGCCCAAATGACATTTGTGACCAAGTGGAAAAGTTTGTAGATTTCTCTGAAATACTGATAAAAAAGGTTTTTTCACTTCATTGGTGACTGGAACAATTTCCATGTCAGGTGGTACAACCAATGTAATAATGTGAAATGTTATTTTAACATCAAATTATTTATCTTATTCACAAATAAAAGAAATGAAACACACAAAATGAAAATGTATGAGTCACTACAGACACTTGAGAGATACTTGCCAATAATTTCACACAGAAAAAATAACAGGAACATATAAATATATTTTCATATATTCGGTTGCGCCGATTATTTTTTTTCCACGACAAGAAATTTTCATTTCAAACAGTAAAGGAGTGTCTCTTTGTGATATTGATCCTTCGCTGTGTTTCAGTGTGACCTCAGCTTCAGTAAATATAAAAACTAACGGTGGAGGTTAAAGAGTTTTTCTGAGCGAAGACTGAACCGTTTCCTCTGGACACTTTTATATCAGGACTAAGAAAGATGTGTGAGAGTGGATCACTTTAATGATCGCAAATGTCTCCAGACGTGTTAACATGCGGCGATTCAGCTGTGCAGTAATTGAAATGCTGAAAACACACACACACACACACACACACACACACACACAAAAACACACACACAAACACACACACACACAAACATATGGAGGAGCATCGATGAAAAAAAACACTGGTGATACATCTTACACTCACAGAACTCTATTACACCGTCTGTATGCAATTAGAGACAGAGTGATGGAGTGCACACACACACACACACACACACACACACACACACACACACACACACACACACACACACACACACAGTCCATTAGTCAGTGGGTTAGTTAACCTCATTTGCTTTGCAGAGAAAACTCTCAACGGTCTCTTCTCAATCAACACCTATTGATCTGTGGCTCTGTGTGTGTGTGTGTGTTTGTGTGTGTTTGTAACATTCATGCATCTGAATGTGTGTGTGTGTGTGTGTGTGTGTGTGTGTGTGTGTTGAGAAGTCAAAGCAGCATTTATACCCGTTACATACTCAAAGATACTTCTCAAACTAAAGGTGCTGCACCTGAACTTAAACTATTATGAGACACTTCCTCTGGGATAAAGGTCGTCACGTTAAGTCCCGCCTCCTTCACTGACTGAAACACACACACACACACACACACACTCACACACACACACACACTGCAAACAAAAAAACCTCAGCAGAACTCATTCATGTGTCGTTTTGCAGCAGACACTCAAAGTCCAAAGACTCATATGAGTGTGTTTCTGTTTCTTTATTCTGCAGGAGCCTCATTGGTCGATAGATCTGTCAATCATGGAGTTAAACCCTGTTTCTATGACAACACATATCTCTTCACAGATAAACATCTCAGAGAACTAACTGCATGAATTCTAGGAATTGGCATCCAGAAATAATCTTCTTTTGGAGCTGATGATTTCATTTTTAGTCGTGAATTATGATCAGACATTTATCTTGATCTCAGAGATTTTAAAGCTCATTCAGAAAATCCTCACAAGGATTTTAATGCTGCATTCAAGACAACTCAGACGGTGGGATATTTCGATATCCAACTTGAAAAAGTGCGCTAGGACAGACACTGAAGTTGGGAACTCAGAGAGAAAAAAAAACATCCAGACTTCACAGAGATTGGTTCATTTTTTATGTCACACAATGATTTTTTTTTATATTTCCATGTTTCCATTCAACTGTGCAGCAAAACCGATTCTGTGTGGAGTTCATAAATGTCGCTTTTCTGTCCTGGCAGAGTTTATTTATCAAGCAGAGCAAACTTAATATCACTCTTCATTTAATTGATAAACTCTCAGGTTTGAACAGATCAGTGCAGAATAACAGATCCATGTGTGTTAGAGTCAACATTAACACAAACAACTAAACCTGTGTTTTAGCTTTAAGTCTGTTTTATCCTCATGCTCTATCTCTCTCCTGTTTATCTTTCTCATTCTCTCTTCTGTCCCTTTTCTCTCAGACAGTCCAGCTCCTGTTTCCACAATAACCACTTAAAAAAAAAATCACAAAAATGGTTTTCAGGAGAGAAAAACTCCGATCTCTTTTCTCACTCTTAAACTTGGTCAGCTGGCCTGGTGTTGTCATGGAAACCTCAGCGTGCAAAAATCAATCCAGTCCAATCTGACCTGTTCAGTCCTGATTGTGAAGCTAAGAATTAACATTTAGAAATCACCTATTCTGGCGCTGATAATCCCATTTTACATCACATTTTATTATTAGGCAAATATATAAAATGAGACTTTTCCCTGATGACTTTAAACTTCTCACTGCTTCTTTAAAAGTTCCCCTGGCTACCAGAACGTCATTTTCCTAAATGATCAGTGTTTTTACCAGCTACATAAGAACGATAATAAAATCTCTCAAAATATCGTAGTTTGTATAAAATCTGAAAAAATATTTTCACCTGTAGGCCGCCATTGTTGTTTACGCCGCAATAACGTCTGGGTAGTGACGTCATATGGTTGCACCGGGCTGGATCTCATACAGGATCATATAAGTCCTGGAGCGGACTTCAGTGGTTTCCAGAGGAAGTTTTGTGGGTTTGTGTTGGAAAATAGTCGGCACAGCATTTGGCTTTAGTCTCCGTTTATAATGACCCACACCTGTCAGCTCTTTCATCAGCATGGGCCGGCTAAATGCAGCAAATGCTTCTGGGGAGAAGTGGCCAGAACATAGCCGCGGCTCCATGGGAAGTTGTTTACGCCCACAAGAGATTTCCCACAACTTCCTTCTTTTCTTGTCTTTTGTGAAGCTGTGCAGACTAACATCAGTCTCCTTGTTTCCTTGGGACTGAAAAGTGCAGTGACTTAGATCTCATAATTTTGACTTTTTATCTCAAATTATTGACTTGTATCCCAAATTGGGCTCTTAATCTCATAATTCTGACTTTTTCCAATGATTTTGACGTTTTTATCCCCCAAAAAATCAGCATCTTGTCTCTGAATTTCAACTTTTTCATCTTAAATTATTGACATTTATCTCATATTAAAAACTTTTTTATCCTAAATTATTGACCACTTATCTTATAATTTTGACTTCCTTTTTTTTATCTCCAATTTTTGACTTTTAACTCAAAATTTTGACTTTTTATCTTACGATTTTGTCTTTTTTTTCCCAAAAACTTGACATTTTGTCTCAGAATTTCAACTTTGATATCTCAGGTTATTGACCTTTCACCCAAAAGCAGCCACATGTGGCATTATTATGTTTTTTTCCCTCCTCAAACCTCGTGACTTACGGCGACTAGTAGTGAGTAAACGGCCAAATCCAGATGCTCGGCACCAAGCAACCAATCTACATCATCAACCCAGAATGCATTGCTGCAGTAAAACAATGGCTGCGCCCGAAGGATAGAAAC
Source organism: Thalassoma bifasciatum (assembly GCA_008086565.1). Taxonomy (NCBI): domain Eukaryota; kingdom Metazoa; phylum Chordata; class Actinopteri; order Labriformes; family Labridae; genus Thalassoma; species Thalassoma bifasciatum. The sequence goes on from RPOG01001154.1 coordinate 168,624, forward strand.
TGTGTTTAAAACTGTTTTTTTTTTTTAAAGAAAAAACAATTTGTTATGTCTTTAACAACAAATTCTAGTTTGAGACAAAAATTTAAGCAGATTCATGCCTGTTAGTCCTTACAGTCGGGGTTCCCTTTAAGTCAGATAATTTTAATGTGGTTTGTAAAAGTTGCTGATGAAAGAAATAAGCAACAAAGAGAGAGAGGAAGTGGATCAATGATTTAATGTTGAACGATGTTTTTAAATATGAAGTTTTTCTTTCCAGAGTGACTTTGATGAATTGAGTCTGAGACACATGATCATGAATATTCATGTATTTATGCAGCAGAACAAACATCAGCAGTTTAATTCAGCTGTTAGAGACGTAACACACACAAAACACACACACACACACACACACACACACACACACACGCATGAGTATCAGCTCACACACACCTCTGATTTCACACTTACACTCATTACACACTTACACCTATCACAGAACTCAGACCTGCTACCTGCTCACTGACACTGTTTCAGAGTGTGTGTGTGTGTGTGTGTGTGTGTGTGTGTGTGTGCCACTCATTACTGCCTCTGCTAATTACCAGCAGAGAGAGTAATGAAGAAGTTTGAGTTTGTGTGTGTGTGCATGTGTGCACTCTATCATTTTGCTGTCGTTAGCACTGATGCTGATTGCTACTGTGCAGAGTAATTAAGTGCTTTGTGTGTGTGTATCTGTGTGTGTGTCAGTGTGTGTGTGTGTGCACCATCAGTCACTGTCCTGTCTTTAGCTCTGCTGCTAATTGCTAACAGACGGTGTAATGAAGTGTTCCCTCAGGATCGTTCAGCAACTTCAAACTTCAATGCAACTGACTCACAACACACACTCTGACTCTGCGAGTGTGTGTGTGTGTGTGTGTGTGTGTGTGTTGTGGAGGAGCATGTGAATCATGTGTGCTTTTTTAGTGTTTATGTGGTGTCCAAACTTTTTCAGAGGAGCAAACTTAATCACTATTACATACATTGTTTGGCTTCATCTAATAAACTCATTAAGTCTTATTTATAGTATAATTATCTTATTTTTCTTGATTATAGCCACTTCCACCAGACCAGGTCATCAAAATGTCTTATTTCAAGTTATTAAAGGATGAAAATGAGGTCTGAATTGCTTGTAACAAGTAAAAAAAAATTGCCAGTTGGATACGAAAGATGTCTTAAAAGAAATTTTCAGATTTTTTTTTTATTTGTTCCAAGCACTCTGACACTCTGCTGCACTGCCTCCTGGACTTACAGACCCACCCAACCCTGATTTTATGGATAAGGGACTTTTTAACTGACAGACCACAGCAAGTGTTTTCAAATGGTTTTAAGTCCAGCAAAGTGGTTTTACACACAGGTCTTCCACAAGGTTGTGTCTTATCCCCCATTCTGTTCTCTGCCTTCACCAATGACATCACCTGTAGCAAAGAAGGAATGAGTCTTTTAAAATATGCCGATGACGTGGCCTTGGTGGCCCACATTGGCAGCATGGAAGCTGTCAGCCAATACCAGCAGGTAGTGGATGAGCTGGTCACTACTTTCACAAGCAAATCACTGCAACTAAACATCACTAAGACCAAGGAGCTGTGCTGTACGGGCAGGGACAGTGCAGCAACTACACCTCAGCTCTGTAAACCTGTGATTTTACAGCAGGTTGAACAGGTGGGATGCTTCAAGTATCTTGGGACACAGATGGACTCTCGTCTGTCATTTCTACAACACTCGGACTCAATTTACAGCACGGCACTCCAGCGTCTCCACCTACTCCGAAGACTGAAAACCTTCAACGTCGTAAAGAAGATCCTCATCATGGTTTACCGGTCATTGATAGAATCCATTCTCACCTTTAACATCACATCCTGGTACAACTTTCTCTCCAGTAAACAAAAAACAAAACTTTCACGAATCACAGCTCAAGCCAGCAAGATAACCGGTTCAGCCCAAACTCCACTATCCCATCTGTATGAACGCTCTGTGATCAGGAAAGCCACCCTGATCACAGAGGACCGGTCCCATCCCCTCCATCAGTCCTTCAGTCTCCTCCCATCAGGCAGGAGATACAAAGTCCCACTGGCCAGGAAAACAGTCTATAAAGAATCATTCATCCCAACTGCAATCACAGCCCTCAACAGCAAAGGTTTTCACATAACCCAGTAGTATGTGTATTTTTTTTTTTTTTTTTACCATGTGTATTTTTTACTCTGGTCTTTTAAAGTTATTGTTATGTATGTGTGTACAAGTGTGATGGGGAATGTGTGAATGTGTGTCTTTGCTGCAACTGACGCCTGTCAAAAGATGAATTTCTGTCACCTTCTTTGTGTCAGACAATAAACTTCTATTCTATTCTAAGCAACTCAGACCTCATTTTTGTCTTTGAATAACTTGACATAAGACATTTCCTGGACTTATCAGTAGAATGTAGCTCATATCAAGAATAATAAGACAGTTTTATATTAAAAATAAGACAAAGTGACTTGATTAGATTTCAGTTTTTGCAGTGCAGCACCAGTTTCTCACTCCTCGTCACAACTTCTGTATTTTTCTTGTTGCTGTCATTATTCTTTTTTTCAGATGCAGCTCTAAAAAAGAGCAACACAGCCAGTAAACACTGCACTTTGTCTAATTCTCCGATCGCCTTTTGTCCCTGAAATGTCGCCATCTTCCATATTTGTGACGTGAACAATACCCTTAATGTCAGACGGCGCCAACTTGTTTTCTTTCTCTGATTAAATTGTCCTTTAAAATGCCCCGCGGTTTATTCCTCACATGGGTGTTTGTCTGTAAGCCTGTAATCATTTAAATCAGCGTTTCACATCTAAAGAATGAGCCTCTCACCAGCAATCAACACTTTTGTGTTTGGGTGAGTCATCGTATCAAACATCAGTCTGTTCGTCATAAATGTCAGAGCGCGGGATGAAGTGAGGCGGTCGCGGTTTAAAGAGACAGACGCAGAGTTTCACACGCCGACCAACAAACGCAAAACACCAGGACACTGATACTGAGAGAGAAACTGCTGATTACATCCAGCATTTATGAACGTTTGAAGATGGATGCGAAGAGCACAAACGCTCACACATGCAAATGCAGAGCAAAGGCGGCACATTTAGACTCAGCATTGACAAATACAAGAGAAATTCAAAATGTAGAAACCAGCAAACACTCTGAAGAGGCAAAAAACAAACAAACAAAAGCCGAAAAAATGATGTGCATGTTAAAGAAACATCTTCATAAATAAACAAACACACACACCTTTGGTTTGTCTCTGTTCCAGGAAAAGAGCTGGAGTTTATAATTTGTGCAGAGTGTGGAGAAAAACAAAAAACAGTTAAAGGTGATCTGTGATCGATTAAAGAGACAGAAATAAACGAGGAGAAATTAAGAGAGAAGAAAAGGAGGTGTGCTCCTGTAACGATGATGAAGTGTGCACCTGCTCTCACACGTCTGAGTGAATCTTTTCTGTTTAACTAAAGCGTCTCAGAATCTTATTGTGCGTCTTTATTTTGTCCCTCTGTTGCTCCTGTAGGTGCTAAATGAATCCATATTATCATCTCTGTGGTGTTTTAGAAAACTTTTATTCCAGCCCCTGTCTCTTTAAGACGAGCCCCCTTCACTCTGATTGGTCAGCCCTGTCAGGGGCGGAGTTATAAACAAACCTTAGTGTTTGAGGCCTCTTTGTGTTGATAGGAACCAGGAATTAGTCAAAGCAAACATGGAATCAACAAACTTATTCCACATGAAAGTTAAAACCCAATTAGCAAACTTCAATTAAAAACAAAACATGCAAACTAATCGCCTGAAAAAGAAATAGTACACTTGATTTAATATATTTTTTGTGTTTTGAGGCAGCAGTTTGTCTATGCTCCATGGCGTAGAACAGCTGCCTGTGCTCTGCAGAATATACCAGCTGTCTAAGCTCCAAGGTCTATACTCCCTGTCTACACTACAACTAAAGACTGGCTGTTTACACACCACAACATAGACCTGGGGTCCGTTTCACAAAGCAGGTTCAAGAATCTCTGAGTTAAACCCTGAACTCTGAGTTGATCTCCTCAGAGATAGAAAACTCTGAGTTTTCTGTTCCAGAACAGCAGATTTGAGTTTGTTTGATCAACTCGGAGTAGTTTCACCTGGAGTTAAGCGCGTGCACCTCCGCTGCAAAAAGACAGCATTAGTGGAGCCCCGATTCGACGAGTCACCATGGCAACAGGGAAGCGGAGGGCGGCGTTTTTTTACCCCGCAAGAACTGGAAAATCTTAATGCGCTCATACAGAGAATTTTAACATGATTTTAGGAAAAAAGTGCAACAGCACAGCAGCTGTAAAAGAGAGGGAGATGGTGTGAGAGAACATCGCTGCTCTGGTCAATACGTAAGTTAAAATGTAGTCCAACAATCACAGTAATATTACAGGGAAAACTGCTGAATGTAGATCATTCATTTATTTTATTTCGACGCAATCCTGCGGGGGAGAAGTGCACTCAGCTGAAACTTAAGATGAAATATAAGAACATTGTTCAAACAGGTGAGACATCCACATAATCTCACGGTTTTACCTCATTTTGATCACGTTTTACATTGTAAAATAAATATTACGTGGCTGTTTGACTGTGCAGTTGTTTTATCTCCATCATAATTCTGTTTACACACATAAATGTCTTCTCAACCTGCAGACAGTTGCCTTGCATCTCCGATATTATTATTAAAAAAAACAAAAAACAAAAAAACCTAGACAGATAGTCCACAATATAGAGTGTACCCAACCTTTGCCATCCATGTTTTATCTCAATGTTCAGCAGAGTCTCATGTCCACTGTGTCCCCTCCTCACTCACAGTAACAATAACTGTTAGGTTACAACCACAACAGCATTCTGGGTGCAACTTTAGAGCTGCTACTCTGCTAAACAGTTGGGTCTCGCTCTAGGCCGAGTGTTTTTGTTTCTTACCTGTTCAGTTTGGCAGCTCCAGCTTTTACAGCTGCTCAGTTAATTCAAGTAGACTTCACTAAAAACAACGGTAAAATGTCTTTTTTCATTATTTGAATGAATGAATGAATGCTTTTATTTCAGTTACAGTAATCAGTTAAACAAGTGTGATTTTGTGCTATCATTTTCCATATCAGAATGGAGCAATATACATACACACATACATACATACATATAGACACTTGCACAAAAACATTTACTAAGAAAACAATCCCTGTAACCAAAAAAGGAGCAGGCTGAAGCCGAGGCTTATCTTTGCCTCCTGTACAATCTATAAAATCACCCAAAATATCAGCAGTACAAGAATTACTGTACATTATTACTATTCCCAATCATTTCACCTTTCAGTCATTTTAAACTGTAATCCTTTATTATTTTAGCTTTCAATATTCTTTTAAAACTCAATAGAGATGTACACAGTTTTAATTCGTCACTAAGTTTATCCCATAACTTAACCCCCCAAAATGAAACACATCTATATTTAACATTCGTCCTTACTTTACTTATTTCAAAGATACACAATCCCCTTAAATTATAATTCCTTTCTCTTAATTTAAAGAAATTTTGAATACAGGTGGGAACATTTTTGTTTTTTACTCAAAATAGTAATACTAATGTTTTGAAGAACACAATATCTAGAAACTTCATAATTCATTTGTTGGTTCATGATAGGAAGTTTTATGTATAATTCTTATGACTCTTTTTTGGAGTTTGATTATTGGATCTATATATGTTTTATAAGTATTTCCCCAAACCTCAACACAATATGACATATATGGCATTATAAGTGAAAAATATAACATATGCAGACATTTCTTACTCAGCAGATCTCTCGTTCTGTTAATAATACCAATAGATTTAGATCATTTCTGGACATGTTACTTCAGAAAAAGTAGATTTTAATAACTCACTTATGGTAACTTTTAATATGAGTGAAAGAAACTGTTTGGTTTTACAGTGTGGAGTCGACAGGACAAAGTGTCCTTTAGCTCAGATTGATCCACACGAAGCCAGAAGCCAAACACACACACACACACACACACACACACACAGAGTGAGGACAGTTCATCCATCATCATTGTTTAGTTGTGCTTTTCTAACTCTTGCTTTATGAGGATTAAATCAACCTTTAACTCCCTCAGAGGACGAAGCAGCACAGACACCTTCTGTCTCCATCCATCCCTCCATCCATCCACCTCCTGTTTTTCAACATAATCCTCAGAGTAATTTTCCTCCTAACTGTGCATTTTGTCATATGAGCTTTTGGGTTAAATAATGAGTTTAATCTCCAGCTGTTCTGTGGTTTTTACTCTGCAGCTCCTGATGCAAATATAAACAGGAGCAGCAGCCTGGAGCCAAGACGAGTCGACGAAAAGAACAAACAGGACGAGAACCTCGTCTCCGTTAAGATTAAACATCCAGAGCGGCCTGAAGCCGTCGTACGAGGCGACCAAAGCTGCACGCTCTGCTCGCTCTTCATTCAACATTCATCCACAAATCCACCACTCCTGTTAAAGCGTTTACCCCCGACTGTTTTTGGAAGAGGCTGCTTACATTTGACCAGTAAGAAAAATAGATGCAACATGCTGAGCTTCATGTTTTCCAGCCTCCCACAGTTCTGCTTCAGGGCATGTCGAGTTGTTACCCAATTACAGAAAGCAGAAAGTTTAGAGTTTGCTTTAGAAAATATATCTAAAGCAAACATCCGACCACATCTCATGTTTTCCTGGATGATTTTTGCAACTCGAATGTTGTTTTAAAAGCACACGAATGTGAATTTCAGGGATGTAGTTTTACTGATTGATCCTTGAAAAATATGATTTTATGCACTACTTTAATTTTCTTTGGATTTTTTTTACATCTTTAGAAGTTGAATTAATACATTTTAATGTGGGTTTAATAAGAATGAATCATATTTTATCTAAATTCCAGTCAGTCTCAGGCTAGAAATGCTAAATTCTCAGACTAATGAATCTTTCTGAGGAACAAATAAACTTAATTCTCAATCAGAAGTCAATTTAAAAACCCGGCGCTCTTTGTGAGAGGCAAAAAACGAGTATTTATTCATTCAGCAAACAACCTCGAGTTAATGAAAGAGGGAGAAAAGTCTTTCTTTGTGTGTCCCAAACCGTAAATAAAGCACACACCTCATTTCACAAAGTCCTCGGAGGTTTAATCTGATTTTTCCTCCTTTGTTCTGAGGATTACTTAAGAGACTCAAATTGGAAGGATGGAAGTGAAGGAAAAGCTTATAAAACAAAATATCAAAGGCTTTGTTTCTGAATTTGGCAGCTGATTTATTTTTTATTTTCAGCTTTAATTCAAGAAGGAACAAGACGACGCACGAAGGAGGATGTTTGTGATTAAAAATGTGAACAATGCTGTTAAAGAGTGACCTATAAATCAGCTGGAAAAGGGGTCATGTCTTCAGAAAGAGGAGAAAGAAAAGTTTTCTTCGTTCTTCTCAGAAAACTCGAGTCCTGATAACCTAGACTTGTGCACTGATGAGTCAGACTTGGATTTGGATCAATCAACTGTTCGATTGTTAAGTTTCATCTATTATTTCCTCTGGTCTAAGATCCTAGTGTCAGGATGTGAATATTTGTTTGTTTACCTGCATGTGCATTGACATGATGTCTCTTACAGCAACAGTGTAAGTCAAGACGTCAAAGGAGGCGTTGTGAGTCGTGCATTTTTGCATTTTTGGTTTCATGGGTTTTGTCTTTGTTTCTGTGCTTTGGTTATTGTTCACTGTGTTTCTTTGGTTTTTTGGTGGTTTTTGTTTACTTGTATATCTCAAGTTGATCTTCTCTAGTCTTGTGTTCTTGTATCGGTTTAGTGAAAACTCCATTAACCCTGAAAATGAGGTAAACTCTTAGTTTTCTGTTTCACAAAGGACAAATAGAGGTAACTCAAACAGAAAAAGAGGGGAAACTCCAGCCTGTTTCACAAAGAGAAGTAACTCAAGCTCTTGGTCAGTTACTGTAGTAACAGACGTGAAACTAACCTGGTCAGGACCATAGACTGTATAATAATGGCGCTTTTCCACTATGCAATTCCAGCTCTACTCTACTCGTCTCTACTGGGTTTGGTTATCTTTTCCTCTAGCGCGACTACAGACTCACGGTGGGCGTGGATCTTATAACACAGCTGCGCTAAAGTGCTGCGCAGAAGTGCGTGCATGTTCATCTATAACGCCACACAAACATCATTTTGTACTAACATATGTGCCA
>RPOG01001155.1:0-52603 GCA_008086565.1 Thalassoma bifasciatum
TTTTTTTTTTTTTTTCTTCAGAACTTTGTATTCCTACCACCTGCCTCACTACCCCAAAACAAACCATTAAATTCAAAGTCTTTTCAAAGTGAGCTCGGTCCTTTCTGCTGGATGTGCAAGAGTGAAAATCAGTGCTTGACATTGCTCAGTGGTTAGCTGTTATAAAACTGATGCCTGTGTTCACAAAAAGCTGAAAAAAAAGAGCTTGTCTCTTAGAAAGCAGCCTCTCAGACAGTCCTCTTAAATGCACTTTGCACCAACACACTCAGTCAGCGCTCGCAGGCATCACTGGCCCATCAGATTAATTGCTCTGCTCACAACATAGCTCTGCTGGCTAGTCAGTTATTTTCACATGAGTTGGTATCATGGCAAAGCAACTGAAAACCAAACAGCTAATAAAAATATGCAACACGAAGACTAAGTTTGGTTACATGTGGGAAGAACATTTTTGAAGACTTTCTGAGTGGGAAATTGGCAGTTTAACAAATGTTACAGCAGGAAGTGTTAATCAATTTTGAAAAAAAGTGTGATCCTCACAATTAGACTTTCTGCCAGCAGGCTTTTAATTTCAGGCTTTTTGATAAATAAAAACATGAAAAATGACACAAACAATGTAAGGCAGCTGCTCTGTGCTCATGTGTTAACCCTTGCACCTGTAGAAGAGTGGAGTAGTGACATGAGAGCTGCCATTTCTTAAAATCGATGAATTCATAAATAAAAACACAAGCATGTCACAAACATGTTTTATGAGGAGTAACTGGAATATGAAAATATTACGACTTTTTATCTTAAGAAAAACTTAAAGAACAAATCCTCTGCACTCTGACAGGTATGCTTTACTTTTTCTTTATTTACCGTGAACAACATGTGCTGTATCTTCAGGTCCACATTTACAGGTGAGCATCCACAGGTGTGCTTAACCGCTTGTAGTCACATGACACTGTAACAATCAAATACATAGATTAATCAGATTAAAAATATTAATATGAATACATTTTTCAAAAATATATATGATTTTGCACATGAATCTAAGTCCAGAGTTTACAAGAGATTAACAATACACATAAAGAACAAACAACTACACACAATAGGTAATAAAGTACTTCCAAGACATGACCACCATACGATTATAGTAAATACTTTTATGTCCAAAAATAGATCATATGTATCCAAAAATCTGTCCCTTACACACTGTTTTACAGGATTAAAGAGAAGACTCATCTTTCCCCATACACCTAAGGAAAGAAAAGGAAAAAAATAATCAATTTAAAGAAAGCAACTCAAATCTTGTGAGTCATTTACACCCAAAGGTACATTAGTGGACAGTTCATGAATCCAAAATGCTTCTCTTCTTGGGAGTTGTTTGACCATGCCCCAAGTGTGGAAGAGTGGGGTAGTGATACAAAATTTGCGATTTCTAGAAATTAATGAAAGAAAAAAATTGCAAACGGCCTCATGTCACAAACATGTTTTATGAGGAACACCTGGAATATGAAAATATCACAACTCTACATTCTAAAGATCTTGGGGAATAACAACCTGCGGGGTCATTTCTGACCCCATGTGTGCATCTGGGGGTTTGGTCTAAGTTGCAGGCACGCTGAAAGTTGGAGCTGCACTATGTTGAGCAAAAAAATTGGTTGAGCACTACAGGAGATGGTAACTGCCCTTGGCCCTTATCCTTGTGCTTTCAATAAGCATTAGAAGGAGCTGAACTCTATTAACTTTTTTGGCAGGTTGATTTGACATGTTGTGATCAGTTTGTGTCAAATGTTGCTGATTTTGATGAGTCATCAAGGGGCTGTCAAAGAGGTTTTGACCAAAGCATCTGACACTTAACCTGACACACCAGAGGGACAGTTTCATATAAATCCGCTACAGAAATATTTCACTAGTCCATCTGGGTAAGGGGTGCTACCGAGTGTTTTCAGAGGCGGGACCTAAGAGAAAATACAGCAGCTGGTGATTGGACGACCGCTCTGCCTGACGTACTCATCACAGACCAATCACATCAAACCATGGTATGACGAAGGGGATGTGTAACCTGACACCCCAGGCAGACAGTTTATATATCCGGTGCGGACATTTTTCACTAGTCTGTTTTCGCACAAAACATTATTTCCTGTCAGAGAAGCTTTAAGTGACGTTCTCTGTTCGTCTTTTAAAGAAGAAATTGAGCCTATTTCTGATAAAACTGCAGATGTTGCCGTGTCCAAGGAGACCACCTCACATGCCGCCATTGTTTTCGAACATGCAGAAACTTCCCGCTCACGTCACGTCTGCAGCTCTCGCCTCTCTTCTCTCATTGGGTCAACTAAATCTCTGCTGGGTGAAAACGGTTGTGATTGGATCTCAGAAAGATGGATCTGCAGGATTTCAGAAAGTGAATCAGGCAGCTCCATCTGCTCTGTAAGGTTATCTGACACCCAGAAGATCAGGAAGAAGGGTGAGTGATCTTACTGGACCGAAGTTTCCTTCTGTTAAATAAACAGGACATTTTTATGCTCAGTTTTGGTCCCCATCAGTCCAGTCCTGAAACCCAAACTCCCAATTTGATGCGATGTTTCAGTGACTGTTTCATACATATATGGGTCAATGACGTGACGTCCCTTTTTTGTGTCTGAGTGCAATATTTCCTTCCATCATGAATTGAGTATTTCATCACATTTATTTCTTTATTCTATGAAACCTGTGTTATTTGAACACATCTTTAAACTATTAAAATATAACATGTTTTTTGTGTTTTGGTTCCTCAAACCCCCAAAATGTCAGGTGGTGCAACCGTCCTGACAAGTATCCACAGTAATTAAACTCTAAAAATTGAATGTCAGTTCTTGTAAATGGAAATTAAAAATACAGTGGCATTATTTTATGCTTGAACCTTTTTAAATAAAACATTCTTTGCAAATAAAAAGAATTTTAAAGCTGTTGAGAGATTTAAAAAACTTTTGTCCCGTAATTTTCACCTTGTCAAATGTCAGGGTGGTGCAACCGTAACATTAGACTTTTATTTTAAAGTAAAGAGAATAAAACAGGAAACAGGAAACTGCATCAGCCAGAGGAGCCCAAATGACATTTGTGACCAAGTGGAAAAGTTTGTAGATTTCTCTGAAATACTGATAAAAAAGGTTTTTTCACTTCATTGGTGACTGGAACAATTTCCATGTCAGGTGGTACAACCAATGTAATAATGTGAAATGTTATTTTAACATCAAATTATTTATCTTATTCACAAATAAAAGAAATGAAACAAACAAAATGAAAATGTATGAGTCACTACAGACACTTGAGAGATACTTGCCAATAATTTCACACAGAAAAAATAACAGGAACATATAAATATATTTTCATATATTTGGTTGCGCCACCTGACATTTTTGGGAGCTCAAATTAAAAACACTAAAAAATAATGAACCTAAAAACTTTGAAATGTTGGTCAACTACTGAAATCTGTTCAAAAACATAATTCTTCTCTCAGAAATATGTTTTTTATCCATTTTCAAAGAACTTTTAAAAAATACATGTTTAGACCCTTTTTGTCATTGACCCATATAGATGTGACTACCTTTATTTTGCCATTATTTCACCATTTTTAACCTCTGGAAGCTACAAAAATAGTAATGAAATAATTTCCTGTCCACTTATTATGGTGATACAACTTTGCTGATTTCACACTTGTTTGTTTCCTGTATGTTTTAAGCAGTGTGTTTTTCATAGGGCACTTTCTACCAACCACTAACTGCAGACACAGGGACACACACTCACACATAAGCATAAAAAAACACTCAAAGCTGTCCTCACTCTCCTCCAGCTCAGCCAGTAACCTGTTTAATCTCAGCACCATCCTCCTCTCACTCTTTGTCTCAGTAGGGTTACCAAGGGTGCACAAGTGGGAGCTCCATTTCCACCCACCCAAACATGTAAATGAACCTCAGAAGTGCTCATTGGTTTGTGAGCATATCCTTCAGCTGAAACATCAATCACCATACTGATGTGTCTTCAGGTTTTGGAAGATAAAAAGGGCTTTAAAAGAAGAGATGTGTGTTATTAGAAACTCTGTTGTTTTAAATAACAGCTAAAAGAGGCTCCACAGGTTTATTCTTGCTGTTTAACCTTGTGTTTATCTGGGCGTCCAGCTGTGTCACAAATGCCATTGTAAAAATACTTTGTAAGACCCAAAGTGTCTTACTGGAGGACACCTGTAGAGGGCACACCAGAGAGCTCCAGCTGTATGCATGAGCTGGATTAACAGAATATAAATCACAGACATGGCAGGAGTCACAGCCGTAACTTCTTGGTCTAGTTTGTGGTCAGTTTTTCCAGCAATTGAGTTTTTGCTCTTGCCAAGGAAAGAAAAACAGTCCTGGATTTGTTTTTCATTCACAGGTTTCCTTAAGTGTTTAAGTTCGTCCACTACGACCCTGGTGGGGTGATTCTCAGAGCAGGGTCAGATGTGTGTGTGTGTGATTACCCTGATTTGGTGCAGGTGTGTGAAGCTTATATATTCTCCTGAGCTCCTGTTCTCTGTGCTGACTCATTATCTCACCTTCAGAGGTAGTGAGAGGCTGTTTGTGTGTCTTCTCAAGCACAACACTCTTCTTCTGAGACTTCTAGAAAGCTTTAAGTAGTCTCTGGGTCTGGTTTCATCCCCAGCTCTTTGTGTTAGGCATGCTTGACCACCTTTTTGTTCTGAATAAGGAGAAGGAGAAGAGTCTCCTGTTAGTTTAGTTTCTGATCAGCTGCTTGGTAGCGGTGCTTTCGTTGTTCTCTGAGCTTTCCATTTGTTTAAGGAGTTTATTTGACTTGACCCAGTTTTGTTTTGTCTTTTATCCCCTTCTCCTGTGGTTGTTGGCAATCTTTGTGGTTATCTCATTGGGTTAACTTTCAGAAATCCCCCATGTTTGAGCCACAATTGTGCCCAACTTTCCTCATTTCCTGACCTTGAAAAGTCTCAGAATGTTTTGAATCAGGTTTTAAAAAAAAAAAGGCCTCAAACTCTCCAAAAGTCTTCTTTTCTCAGGGGAGAGGGCTGGACTTTACATCCATCCATCCATTTTCTTAACCTGCTTTTCTTATCCTGCTATTCAAGGTCGCCGGTGGCTGGAGCCTATCCCAGCTGTCATTGGGCGAGAGGCGGGGTACACCCTGGATTGGTCGCCAGTCAATTGCAGGGCTGACAAACAGACATTCATGCTCACGCTCACACCTACGGGGAATTTAGAATAATCAATTGACCTAACGTGGGCATGTTTTTGGTCTGTGGGAGGAAGCTGGAGTACCCAGAGAGAACCCACGCATGCACGGGGAGAACATGCAAACTCCACACAGGAAGGCCCACCATGCCCAAACTGGGAATCGAACCGGCGACCTTCTTGCTGCGAGGCTGGAGCGATACCCGCTGCACCACCGGTGAGCTTTACAATGATACTAAATTTAAATGAGTGAATGAAAATGTTTATTTTGAAAAATGCAAAAGAATAAAACGAAGCATATAGTGTTAAAACAAAGAAACTTTGCAATTTGTGTTGAATCAGAAGAAGACAAAGAAGCAACACAAAAAAAGAAAAAAAAAACTTTGCAATCGGTGCAAAAAACAAAACAAACTTTAAATCACTTAATTACCTTCTTTTACAGTTTCAAAAAGGAGTGGAGAGAAGCAAAACTTATCAATTTCCACCCCTTCTCCAGTTTTAATTAATGACAGTCCAGTTAGCCAACCTTTCATGTGTATCTCCCCCTATAATATATATGTATGTATATGTGTGTGTGTGTGTATATATATAAACACATATATATATATACACAGTCCTCTCCAAACGTATTGGAACAGCAAGTTTAATTCCTTTGTTTTTGTTGTATACTGAAGACATTTGAGTTTCAGATAAAAAGTTGAATATGACACAAAAGTTCAGAATTCCTGCTTTTATTTCATGGTATTTACATCTAGATGTGTTGAACAACCCAGGACAGAGCAACTTTTCTTTTCAAGTGAGCAAAAGTATTGGAACAGACATTATTAAATTAACTCAAATTGAAAAACAATTAATATTTGTTGGCATAACCTTTACTTGCATTAGAGGCTATGCCCAATGTTTGTGCCATAGCTGTGATCGACTTTCCTTCTTCTCTCAGCTTCAAAATGGTTTACTCTTCTCACATAGACTGCTCTCTGGTCTTCATGTTTGCAGAAAACAGAAAATGCAGTTTTCACAGGTGGTTCCCAAATCCAAAAAACAAGAACTATTTAATGTCTCTGCAGGCGATGTAAAAGGCAGCACCAGAGCAACTAGAAACACTCATCAGTCACATGTTCCAATACTTTCGCTCACTTGGAAAGAGTGGGAATTGAACTTGCTGTTCCAATACTTTCGGAAGAGACTGTATATTTATTTATTTATTTATTTGGATACATAATCAAGTCTGCACCATCTACAATGTGATTTTAATTTTCATGACTTTTCAATCTCATCTGTCAGATTGTTTTGATATCCACTCTGTGTGGTTTCACTGTGTCATGGTGGACTTCGGTGGCAGTGACAAAATAAAGCACAGAAGAAGAAGGATAACCCATTATACACAAGGGTATGAATCAGAGTCAGGATCTATCACCCACAGTTAAAGCTCATCACCACACTAGGAAGAAACATTTCTTCTACTGTTGGGTCATAGCAGCGGTTTGTTTGTAGAGTTTAGATATCTACGGAGCCCCTAAAGGGACAAGAAAAGGCAAAAAAAAAAAAATTTCACGTGCGCACTGAAAACTTTTGCGTGCGCACTTGAAACTTTTACGTGCTCATCCGAAACCTTTTCAGGTGCGCACCTAAAAGTTTTAGGTGCGCACCTGAAATGCTTCAGATGCACACCTGACAGTTTTCTACGGAGCCCCTAAAGGGACAAGAAAAGGTTAAAAAAATAATAATAATTTCACGTGCCCACTTGAAACTTTTACGTGCTCAGCTTAAACTTTCACCTGTTCACCTGAAAATTTCACGTGCGCACTTGAAACTTACGTGCTACAAAATGACAATATAAGAGTTAGCGCGTGCGTATTATCACCTGTACCACCACGTCTGTACCGACGTAAAGGATTCACCTCTTTGGATTGTGTGTTTGATTTTTATAGAGGGACAGCTTCAAACATCTGGCCAGCTCTGTGGCTATTGTTGGATGTACACAAAATATCACCAAAAACTTTTAGGTGAGCACCAGAAAAGGTTTCAGGTGAGCACTTGAAATCTCAGGTGAGCGCGTAAAAGTTTCAAGTGCGCACGTGAAATTATTATTATATTTTTTTACCTTTTCTTGTCCCTTTAGGGGCTCCGTAGATATCTGTACAAATGTGAAATCTGTCAAAACGCTTACAGTGAGGTTCCTTTCTGCTTTTCAACTGGGATTCCTAAGACTAAACATGTTGTTGTTCCCCCTGAGATGAAAGCAAGCTCGTAAAATCCCAAACCTATGTCATTTGTCTTATTTATATATTTTCATATATATGTTTTCTTTGATCACTGTGGAGGTTGATTCTTATAAATAATTCTAATAATTGAAAATGACCAAAATCATCATCTTAAGTTTTTTTTGTCCTGTTAGGATTAAGATTTAAATGTGATGAGGAACCCCTTACTTAGTTCTGTAGTTCCCACATTGACCTATAAAGTTGAATTTATCAGTTACCAAAATCATCAAGCAGGGTGTTTGTTGCTGCAGAGAGGGAATGACAAGTCTTACAGATGGATGGTGGACGCTCCCTCACACCACTGTCGTCCTGCAAACCCAGTTGTTGTTTCCACTGCCATCAAAAAGTCAGACTCCAAAGAAATTACATCTGGAGAGAAACTTATTTTTGAGTAAAAACGCTCAGAAAAAAAAAAAAAAAAGAATAATGCTGTTTAAAAACCCTGGAGATGGAAAAAGATAAATTTAAAAAAAAAAAAAAAAATCAATGTACAGTGTAAATACAGTTTTCCTGATCAGTATTGAGCTGTGGAATTACAAGTGGTAGCCAAACTATGAAACTTACTTTTAGATGAATTCAAGCCTCTTTCTACCTTTTCTTATATTCTTGAATAAAAGGTGGATAAGCCTTTTCATACTGAGTAATGAGCTACTCCACACCTGTCATTTTACACAAAAGGGGCACTGACTCATTGAAGGTTTAATACCGGAATGGATAAAACAAAAAAGACCATTTGTTAAACTTAATATGAAGAATGTCTCAATGTGTCCTCTCTGTCGAGTGCCTCCCTCCTCCTCCTCCTCCTGCTCCTGCTCCTATGGCTCTGCATAATAACTCGCATCACTTCAGCAATCAGGACGCTCCCAAAGAGGAGTGACCTGAACAACAAGAGGCTTTTCATGCTTGTGGTATGTTGTTTTAGATCTATGGCTGAGCTGCAGAGAAGTGTCTGCTTAATGATCACCCAGTTCATCATCATCATCTTATCATCATCATCATCATCATCATCATCAAGAGAACAGAGCCTGGGTGTTCTGAGAAATGTCTTAGGATATAAAAGGACCTGGAACAGTACATGAAAAATTCATTGGCCTGAGACGTGGTTTGTAATTCTGAAATATCAAGTCCTGCTGTGCTTAATGTTTTGTGTTTTTTCTTTGACTCAATTTTTCCTGCTGTTCTTGACAAAGTTTTATCATAACTCAGTCTTAACTTTTGATTTTCAATGCTGACGATTCAGCATGTGTGGGCGTGGTCAGGTTGAAGAAGCTCATAAAGAAAGGGAATAAGAACAAGTTTGTGGAGAAAAAAAAAAAACATCCTGATGTTAAACCTACATAATCAAGGTTGGCAGGTGTTTTGACTGGGACATGGGATTTTTCACCTTTTCCAGAATCTGTCCTGGTTATGTGTCTTGTGGTACCTGAGGCACCCAAGTGCTCACTGTGTTAACTGTAGTATTTCTGTACAGTTAAGAGAATTTAACCTTCTCGCTGTCTACCAGGTTAAACCATCTGTCCACAACATTGTATCTCTGCAGAACAACCTTCCATCTGTCTCAAGTGAGTGGCACAGGATGCTCAACAGGATATGCCTCACTCTACAGCAGCGGCGCAACCTTAAAACACACAAATGATGCAGAAAAATCTGTTTTGAATTCACATTCAACAGAAATCTCATGCAATAGTTTCTCGTATTATTGCCTGACACTTGAGTTTTTTTACGTGGAAGCGTTAAAATTAAGGCACAAGTGTACACCTCCCATCAGTATTCTTTTCCATGGACTATGCAGACATGTAACTGTGTCAGAATATGTAAATATGACTGCTACATTTCAGCTGTTATTGATTAATCATCACAAGTTGTCTGCTTCTGCTTCTTCCACTCTGTTTATGAGAGTCAAAGAGTGACAGCAGCAGCAGTTTCACTCATCACTAAGTGCAATAAGGACTATACCCTTTGTGTATTGGGGTGTATATCCTTTGACCTGTGATGGGGAATTTGTATATATATATATGAAATCAGCATCTCTATGTGACAGTCATTCCTTTGCAGTGTCTGTTGAACTCCAACACAAACACACCTGTTTCTACCTGTTTCTACCAGGTACTGATGAGGTGATCACCCGAACCAAATCTTATTTAACTGGGAAATGAATAAAAACCATTGCTGTGGTCATCACTCTCCTCTGTGAGAGACTGGTGGAAAACAAGCATGAGAGATGTTATTGCAAATCAGGGTTATTCTACCAAATATTGATTTCTGAATAGTTCCAAAGTTAAAACACAAGTAATGTGTTGTTTAAAATTGAATATGAACTTGTTTTTGCATTATTTGAAGTCTGAAAACAGTGGGCTTTTTTGGGGGGTATTTTAACCATTTTTCATTTTCGGCAAATAAATGCTCTAAATGACAATATTTGGGATTTGGGAGTGATGTTGTCAGTAGTTGATATAATAAAACAAATATGTTCATTTTACTCAAAACAAATACCTATAAAAAGCAAAATCAGAGAAACTGAAAAATTTGCAGTGGTCTCTTAATTGTTTTCCAGAGCTGTATGTTTAACAGAATTAATTGACAACTATGAGCCAATCAAAACAGTATTTTTTTAAAAGTTTGGAGAATCAGAATTGTCCACATTGATTGTCTGAAAGATTTTTTCCACACATGCCTCCTGAAAAAAACATTTAATTTCTAACTTGATTGTAGAAGTTATTTACAGTCTGCCTTCTATGCTCTTCCTCCTCTGTAATATTGTGCCAGTGCTGCAATTGTCTAAATATAGAACTCCTGCTTCTCTCCCTGTAGTGAGAATCTTTGTCGAACTGGTGGGCTTCAGTGATTATTTTTCTTCTTTGCTATTATTTAAATCAAAAGCCTTCTGAGGATGATCCTCTTTGCACAGATGGCAAATTAGTGATTTGTCCTATGATGTCCTATGAATTGACTTAAGTTGAGACAAATCTCAGGACACAGAAGGACACTCTACTTTCTGTCACAGGACCGCACATTCATGACCCCCGAGGCCCGCTTGATTGAATGCAAGGTTGTCGACGGTAATTGCTCTCAGCTCTCTCCACACAGCCTGACCTTTGACAAATGAGATATTTGCGAGGAATCGGTACATTGTGAAAAAGCTCTCTTGCTTAAACCCTGATCTTATCAACAATGATTGAGGCAAACACCGTCAGCGCCGAGGTAAACCTGTAAGCCTCTCTGTGGCTACGACTCACAGCCAGTCACACATGAATGAAAACATCTCATCAAACATTTATGCCATCAGCTCTGCAGCAAATCCATTTGAATATGCACAGCCCCAGGTATAATTACAACCCGTGATGATAAATAATCTCTTCAGCAAAGTTAGAGGGACACATTCAGGCATTATGTCTCCCCCAGCCATTGCTTGTGACGAGGTAATTAATAGCAGCATGAAAATCATGACACAATTTCTTAGTTAATGCTAATTACCTGCCTCACTGCAGTGGATTTCAGCAAGCTCACTTTATTTTTGACAGTAAATTGTTCTAAATTCAAGGCCCTGGCCCTGTGTGTGCTTAATGAAATAATGTTGTGGAAGTGAAGATGTCATGAAGTCGAAAGTACGTCGAACCAACTGAGAAAGAAGTGATGACAGGTAGATTGGGAACTCTTGGGGGACAAATTACATCGTTAGTTCACAGTGACTTAATGACAAAAAAATACATAAATTATCATGTGTGTGTCATTTAATGCAAAGCACCTTCAGATTTAAAGGCAGTTCTCTTTTCCTGGTGAGTTTCTTCAACAAAGGTTAATGAGATTTTCAGTTTCTAACAGGCCATCAAGTCTGCTTAAATAGCTGTAAGGCACTTTTTTAATGATAATGAAGTTTCATTTTGTAAATATTGATAAATGAGTTTGGCTCAGTAGTTATTCACCATTCTGACATAAAGGTCAGAGGTCATGAAGTCATATGGTGACCTTTTTAGCATTATATTTTTAAAAGGAATTTCTCAGGCCTTTTCCGACTTTACCTTCAGTCACTGAGGGCAGGACAGTGGACGGAGGTAAAACTGAGGCCCCTGAGTGACAAAAAGATTAAAGGTAGGGTCTGTAGAATGTTCCTAAAATAATGAAATATCAACTTTTGGAGGTATAACCCTGCCAATTCAACATCTCTAGGCCTCTTTACATGTGCGTCAGTATCTGTGTTTGCCTCACTCCCTCATCTGCCTGTATGATGATGTTTTGGTTAACTTGGGATGTTTCTGGATGGAAAGTTGTCGTGGTGATGACGTGCCAATTGCAGTGCCCCCAGTGCCCAAATGACTTTGTGTGTTGATGTCAGCAAGTGTGAGCTATCCTGAGCAACTACACTAGCGGCTGTGACACGGAGAAAGAATGCTACAATATTTGCAGGATATGACGTTTACCTGCAGGAAATCAGGTTTACTGCCCTTGAGTATCTCCTACGTAGAAATGTGAAGCTGCAGGTGCTCTCTGGGCTGGTGAATGTGTTCAGGCAGCTACAGCTATGAGCCATGATCAAAGGCAGTAGGCATGCGCCGCTGCTGGCATCAAAAACATTTGTGATTGCAACAATTTCTGGGAGGAGTGGTGTATATTCTGGAAAACCCCCAGGGGTGCCAATACTTTTGTCCATGACTTTAGGTGTAGTTCAAGGTGCTAAAAGGACTGTTTGGAATAGATAGTGTTTTTTTCTGGGATAAAGACTCCGTTTCCCATGAGCACCATCACTCACTGCCATAAAGATGTGACTCTTGCAAAGGCATTTACTTGTTTTAAATGGGGATCAGATCTTCTCTTTAGCACTACTCTCAAGACAACTTTTTACCAGGATGCAAAAAGCGCCAAGATGACTTAGTTGTTTGTAGCTATGCAGAATTATTGTTTGAAAGGTGACAGCAGTCAAATTTTATAAACCCAGTTTGTAGTTTGGTGTCCAAAAGCTGAGCAGACAATCTGTTTAGCGTTTGTGTAACTTTTGTGAATCCTGGTTGTGTCCTACCAGTGCTCATCTACCAACTCCAACCTCACCAAGCAGAGCAAACATAACATGGCTCTTCATTTTATTGATAGACTCTCAGGTTTGAAGAAACCACAGCAGAATAACTGTGATAATGTTCATTCAAATCCACATGCAGCTAACAGCTTAACCCATGATTTAGCTTGTGCTCTACCACTTTCTTTTTCTTTCTTCTGCTCTAACCTCTTTCCTCTATCAGACAACAGTACCACTGAATAAATCCAATTTTTTTTTTTCTTGGCAGAGAAAAACACAAATCTTTCTTCTTTGCCAGTTTGTGTGGTGTCATCAGCTGATTTGTTTGACCCAAGCACTGATACTGAAGATCTGCATTCAGAAAACAAATATTATTTTAAATGGTAGATTATGAGCAGGCAGATATGAAAGAAAAGTCAAGTTCACTTAGGCATCACAGGACCTTTGAAGAAAATGAAAGTAGCTTTTTTTTATCAGGCCTTAAATTTGATCTGATGGCAACTTTGGTCATTAAGTACCATGGTGCCAGGGGTTGAAACAAAGGGGTTAACACTTTGGTTGGAGAACAAAAGAATTGCTCCATTATTTGGTCTTTTCAGAAGGGTAACATAAAATTCCCTCATTGCTCCCTCTAAACTGAGATCTCATCAGACCGCTGGCCTGTATTATAACATCTGCATTTTATATGACTTCATTAGTTCTACTCCGCGAGGCCAAGGATGCTAATTTATGAACAAAACAGGCAAATGAGTCTGGAGCAGCCAAAGTCCCTCTATTCTCACTCTGCTCTAGTTTTTACTTCCATCAGGCCGGCATACTAACAGGGTAGAGAACCAAATACTTGTGATAGACAGACAAACACAAGGCCGGGCTGTGTGAGTCCAGAGGGTGACAGGCAGTCCTCCTGCATCATTAACCCACTTTGTTGTGAAGACCTGCTGCCATTGTGGGGTTGTGTTTTTGGCACGGCGTCTTATCAGTAGTGATGGGGAGACTGATTGCAGCTACACAAGGGGGAGGAAATTTCCACAGCCCATCTATCACAGCTTCAGATAAACAGATGGAGGACTGTCGGCACTACAGGCTGAGCACGCTGCCTCCCCTGCTGTCCATTAAAGCCCAGGATTTGGGGGATCTGGGGGAAAGTTAAAGATGCACTGCAGGCAAGATTGTCTTTAATGTAAAAGGAGCTCTAATCGCTCCTAACTAAGGACAATCCCAACCATTACTGACCCAGATTCTTTAGATTAACACTCTTTTCTATACTGCCACATCCCTGCTTACAAACAGTGGAAAACATACGTGGTTCTATAAGAAGGGGAACATTACAGGTATAACCAAAAAGTGAATAATGATAATAATCTGTGCTGTTTATGCTTAAAATTTGATTTATCTGCATTATATTTACCTAGAATGAACAAAATTCAATAATTGGCAAGCTTAATGTCTAATAAATTCTTTAATATTTGAGTCAAAGACTCCCTGTTAAGAGCTTTAAATAACTTCCTTGGGGTCATCCTTCCCACACACCCACCCACGTGGAATTTACTGTACACATGTATATGAATATGTATGTGTTTATCTATGCTACATGTTGATGTGTGTTCACAAAACTTAATTAAACTAAACAAAATGAAAATCTCGTCTATTATTTTATCAACTGTGCTATGGAAAAAAAAAAGCTGTGAGCATTTTTCAATATAAATCCACTTTATACTCACTTTAGAGTTGTTCAACACAATTATAAAAGACTTATTCATCATTATATCCCAGTTTAGCTAACATTTTAAATGCATGACAGGGTTGACAACATAGTAAAATAGCTGACAGGACACATAAGGGAAATAAAAGAAACCTTTCTCGCTGACACAAAGTGTTGTCATGGGTAACAGAGTTGACATTTTCTCCATTTTTTCCCCCTTGTGCTACCTACAAACCTTAAACATGTCACCACTTGACATCCATCATCTCATAATTCTATGCATTTTCTTTTTGTTTTGGTTATAACAATAAGTACATGAGAAACTATTGATAACACAGTTGATGAATAATTGATTTGCACCATGTACACACAAACATTTTGATGGAATAGTGATGAGAATAATTAAATGTAGCACATTTTCTTCAAGGCTTCCAACAAAAAGGATGTGGTCTCAAATAATTTGGGGTTACGGGACTTTAGAGCAAATCATTACTGATTTAAGGGGTTTGGAGGTAACAGTTGACACAGATTTCTCAGACACACAGTGAATTCACATATGAATGATTCAGAAGGTTTGTGACACAGCTTTATAATCTTTAAATGACTTACAATGCTGAAAATCATATATACAAACATTTGTCCTATAGAGGCTGCATGGTGGCGCTACAGTTAGCACTGCTGCCTCACAGCAAGGTCACAAGCTCCAATCCTGAGGCAAGGTTGGCCTTTCTGTGTGAAGTTTGCATGTTCTCCTCTACACGTGTTTGCATTTGCATGTGTGGGGTCTCTCTAAATTGCCTGTGGGTATGAGTATGTCTCCTAGTGTCAGACCTGTGATTGACTGGCAACAAGTCCAGGGTGTACGTCACTTTAAAACAAAAATGACTTAAGATGCAGTGAGTGACACATAACAGAGCTTTTTTATGCAATTAAACCCAAATGAAAAAATAAAAACCCTGAATAAACAAACATTTGAAACCCTGTGTGTGTTTAATTTGTATTTCTTTAGAGTATTTTGGAATTGTTTTTCTTTTCTTCTTTTTTTTTACAAGTAAAATGTGTTTAATGTTTTGGCTCTGTTCTTTAAACACTTTTATTCTATCTGAGTTTGTTCCCTCCTCCATGTTTTGTTTTTGCCTCATCAAGAAGCTCCCTGATTTATATTTGAAAACGGAGTGATATAAACCAGAAACTGAAGGCTTAACTGCTTCCATCTGCTGATAGTTAACAGTCGCATTAATATCACTTTCATGTGTTGCTTATAATATTGCTACAAATGTTACACATTGCCTGAAAATGCTCAACAGCCCAGTACTTTGAATGATGATCAATCATTTTTTAATTCATTAAAAGCACCTGTAATGAACCACCTTCTAAAACAAACCTTTATCGATTTATATTCTGAATATCTTCTCATGATCTATTCACTTATTGAAGTAAAGTCAGTGGATGGCAGATGGTATGACTTCCCTCACATACATTCCTCTCTAATTTACCAGAGCACATACAATAGACAAGAATCAGAGAGCACTCTACCCTTCACTCAGTGTTTTGGCACTTCAGTCTATGACTCAGACTCAGACTGGAGGACCACTCAGGGGCTTCATGATTTGACCGGGACTTGAGGAAAGTTGACTCTGATTCAAGCATTGACAGCAGCAACCGCCCCTGCCTGGATGGTACAGGGGCATATGACAATCTGTGAGTTTTGTTTTCACTTATTTTACAGGAAATGCTAACAGGAGGAGTGCTGCGGAAAAAAAACCCAGTGCAAACATTAACACAAATACCTGCTTGAAGCATGCAAAACAAGCTCACACCAGTTTAGGCGACACAAACCACTTATGAAGTCTTTCCATGACAGCAATCAATTGCTTTCCTCTCTGAAAGATGTTTTTACTGCTAAAATTATGGCGTCATATTTGTGTCAAAAGTCGAGCGAGAGATAAAACACACGTTCGAGCAAATTATCTTATACCACAAGCCCAGTGTAAACTGCCACACGCACTTTTTTAGTCCTCGCCCGCACAAATTCAACAACCGAGAGCATACAGGGAGATGCGAGCAAGTAAAAATACACAGCAAGAGCTAAAAAAATGCACAGTGATGGATATAGTAAACTCTACCGCACGCGCACAAGGAGTTGCTTTGCACGCACTGGAGTGTTGCAGCGCTCTCCCTCTCTCCCTCCGAGCACTCTGCTGCTCGAGCATAAAGTCTACGCGCTCAGGTCACAGACTTTGACAGTTTGGGGGCGGAACCAAGGAGCCAGCCCTGCCCTCTTATGATTGGTCAACTGCAAACAGAAACACACCGCCATGTGGGTGCCCTTTTTTCTGCCGTTACTTGAAATAAACAGCGCCGAAACATTTAAACGTTAGACAATAGCTCACCTCTTTAGGGTCCGTCATTTTCTCTTCCTACAGGAGGACTCTGCTTCCAACTTGCCGCTACCAACACAACTTCCTGTCTGTGGCAGAAGCTGTGTGTTTCCTGTCTGTGGCAGAAGCTGTGTGTTTCTGTTTGCTGTTGACCAATCATCAGAGGGCAGGGCTGGCCCCTTGGTTATCGCTCGCTCGACTTTTGACACAAATATGACACCATATAAAATTTGGTTCTGGACCAAGTGCCTTCATCTCCAAACAACAAACATGGGAAACAGAAAAGTTACCAAGTGTTAGAAAATGTACCTGTATCTCATGAAGAAATGGTTTGCCAATGTTTAGTGGCTTGAATGACAGCTTCAACTCACTGAAAACACTTTGAATTACCAGCCAATCAAGTCTAAATAAATTGCATGATGTTTTAGCGGGGCTGCAGGCTGCGAGCCCAACAGATCATTGTTTTCAGATACGTACATAAAATAACTAACACTACATTACAATTTAGCCAATAGCCTGTGAACCTGGAATGTTGATTACGTTATTGTTAGCATTGTGACTCAGTTTCAGTGTCTGGAGAGACCCCCCCCCAGTCCAATTCAGCCATAGGGTGCGCACTGCGAAACATCAGTGCTACGCTCTTTGCTGCATGGAAGTTCAATTCTGGTCAAGCAGGGATAATCACCAAGGGCTGCTAAGAGCTGTTTCGCTGAAAGTCTATTGGCTTTCTGCAGCAAACTCTGTTTGAAAAAAAAAAAAAATTAGCAGTGTAGGTTGGACCAAAAAGGAAAAAACAGACATGAAAGACAAGCAGAGCGTCCAGTCATTTCAAAATAAAGGGCCATGCTCTGGCTCTGAGCATAAATCTTGATTGTAAATTCAAACTGCTCACTTTTGGTGGCACAGTGAAAGGACACAAGGAAAACAGTTTATTTAGGAGGTGAAAAACTTCATAATTCTATACAACACAACACATCCATCCTATAATGCCACCAGAAGAAAGGAGAAGGTATGGAATGAAACCGCTGAAGTTTAGTGATTGACAAAACAGTATGGTTCCCACAGGAATGTGTGGTTCTCATGTGATCTTGTTATCTCGTATGGAGCGTGCTGCGCTCCACAGATAGATCCAGGGTGTACTGGTGCACGCTGCGTGTGTGTGTGTGAATTGTGGGTCAGATCAGAGATTTGGCTCAATTACATCTGTGTCTCCATGGAAATCTCCTAGCATGTTTTCCTGCCAGCTAAAACAATATAGTTGATTTCAAGACATTAAATATAGCATATAGTGGGAGGTTAAAATGAAATGAATGATACCATGTTTCTAATATCTGGTTGCTTCGAAGTAAGCATTACTACCAAATACGTATAAGAGCTTTGTCCTTAAAAGCTTATCTGACATCATTTTATTTCTCAATACCCCCTTCATTAGTATGTCTGCTTTAAGATATGAGACAAATCACTTTACTTTACAGGTCCCCACATTTCATCAGAACTAGTTAGTGATTAGACAGACTTTTAAAAATGCTTTTTTTTTCCGAAACGATCCCTAATTCTTTAAAATAATGTCAGAATTTAACAGTAAGCGAATAACAATTGGTCAGTATCCGTTTTGTACAGTCGCTACGAAATTTCCGCCAAATTCTGGATTTGAAGGCCAATCATACAGTCAAAGCGTCGCAAAATGTGGTTATGAAACAAGGACCATTCCATTACAGCTGTATGGGGGTGCTGAATGACTGATTTTACATAGAATTGCTTGTTTTTTTCCACATAAACATGATATGAAGCCTATTTGATATACATCTTTGCCAATCAAATATACTGTGGAAAAATTTACTTAACTTGTACTTTAATCTAAGTTTCTATCTATTTAGTGCTTGTGAATGAACCACCATGGTGAGTGGCACAATCCGATTTTGCACAGAGCACCATCACAGAGCAGCATCTTGGTGGTGAGTTGGCTTAACTTTAAAAGGCCCACAATGTCGGGAAAAAAAAACAAAAAACTTCAGCCGTGTGGAAACATTTTGATCAAGTCAAAGATGATCCAAAAAAAGTCAAATGCAGGCTGTGTCAGCAAGTCCTTTCATATCACTCCACAACAACCAACATGGCTTTCCACCTTAAACGGGTAAGTAGCCAGATAATTGGGCTAAAAAAAGACTGTTCTGTCATTCACTTCTCATTTTTAATGTAACGCTAGTACGCCAGACACCATATCATGCTATGTGGGCTTATAGATATATAATTATTTTTTCTAGATTCACCCGTAATATCAGAGTGGCGGCAGCACATGAAGCAAACAAAAAAAAGATGATACATTTGACTATCAGTCGACAATCGGCAGGATTGAACAAATCAGATTCGACTTTGTAAATTCTTAGTCGGGGACACCTCTAGAAATTAGTAAATAACTAGTAGCTTATTGTGGACCCAGCTTAACATAACTCAAAGTTTATTCAAAAAATCAGTAGCTCTTCATCACCTTCTTCTCTAGAAATAGTAGAATATAATTCCATAATGATGTAAATGCATTCCATCATACATTTGAGATAAGTCATTCCCTAATTGTTACCTACTTACCTTGAAATTCAAAGGAAGTTTCAAAGAAATTGAATTTAACAGTTACTTAGAAATTTCAACCTGCTTTGACGTAAATTTGGGCATCATTTTAAAGAAGTGACATGCTTTTTTTTTTTTTTTACCCAACTACAACACAATTTAAGAAGTTTATTTTGTATAACAATGTAATTAACTGTTAAGCGAAGTGCTTTCATCATTTATCAGTCATTCTGTATTCACATCTAATCATTGTCTCTTTTGTTCGTTGAGATTATAGAGTGATTTTGAATCAGCCATCAATTCAACACTTCTTAGGGAAAGACAAAATGTCCAAGTACAACCTGTACTTTCAACACACACCCCCCTCCCCCCAGTATCAGCAAGTCTGAGGTGATGCAAAATATAGTAGCAATTAAGGAAAGTTTCTCTTCAAAATAAACCAATCATTTTCTTTTCTAAGTCACGCTGAAAGTAAGAAGTCTTTTTCTCCTTGAGACTGAAAAGTGCACACCTACACACACTGCAACAACAAGAGTTCGTGACATATTGTCTATCAATCTTACCGGTGCCATTAATACGGGAGGTTCTGACGTCTATCCCTGGAACGAAAGACTAACTTACGACCCTTTTGATCTCCCTCCCTTCGGACCGTACTACCGTGTTATTATTCGTGTGTATCGTGTCTCGACTGACTATTTATTGATACCGAAAAGTCTTAGGCTCCAACTTGAATGCACGAGTGTATTAACTCTGTGTGGGCTTGAAGATCTGATTCACGACATTAACAGTGAGTTACCTTTAAACAGCAGAGGACAATGACAGAAAATAACCACCTCCGAGCTGTAAATTACTCCACATATTCCAGCCCAGTGTCTGTTAATTTTTTCATGCTGCAATTACTATAAGTGACTTTCTTATCTGACTCATCGGCGGCCTCGCTGCCCCTTCGCCACACTCTCCAGGAAGTGCTTTGTTTCATTAAAGCTGAATCCCTGAGACTTGGAGATTTATTCGAAGAATTTTGTGCATTTAAAAGGAAAGGAGATGAAGTGTCAAAGCCAGCCGTGAAAAGGTTAACTGCAGCACTTAGCATTCTGGAAGGATCCGGCTTCAACCTGAGAGTCAATCTGTCATTAAATCACCAGCAGCACCGTCTCTGCTGCACGCAACGTGAGGACATCAATAAGCCATCTCTAGCAGAATCAGGTTAGGCTGCTGAATTGATCATTGTTATCCTGATGGCCATGTGCCATTGGCACTACAAGGCTGGATCCATGGGAGGGAAGTCGTTTTCAGATAAGGCAGGTCTGAGATGTCTCCTTCTTAGGCTGAGGCAAATATAGAGCTGTACGGCTGTATGTCCTGAGGTTTAAGGTCGAAATCATCCCCCAGGAACTCAAATCTTTCTTCAATAGTTGCCTGCGAGTTACAATTGTACAAGAATGACAGGTCTGACAATTCAACTGAGATAGTGTCCAGCATCGTGTATTCTTCCCTAAATGAGACATTTTACCACAGAGGTGTACTTAATGGATCAGCTTCAATGCTGCAACAGAGAGGGAGCAGTAAAAAATGGATTTTACCTTTTCATATTTTTGCAGATATAAACTCTACACTGTAAAACAAAACGACTATGCTTATTTTTAACCCTGTGGTGCATAGTGGTCACTACAGTGGACACCTATTTATAACGTATTTACTCCTAAATTCAATGGTTCATGTAGTGGAAATTTAGATTAGCCTGTGTCAGGATATTTTTATTCTTCTTAGGGCCTGAAAACATGTTTTCAATTCTTTTTCCAAACATATATATTAAAAAAAAAAGTTATAGACAAACATTTGAGGGTAAAACAGCATAATAACTATACATTTTTCAGTGTAAAAATGGATGACAGAGTCAAAATGTTTCACAAAGCATTAAAAAAAGATTATTCATGAAATTACAAAAAAAAAAGAAAAGAGGTCAAACAAAAAATAGTTATGTTTACTTTAATTTTTTTATGTTGAATGTTCTGTTACAAATATTTGAAGAAAAAAAAAAGAAAACTTTTGTCATGCCTTAAGACAAATAAAAACACTCAAAGGAAAAATCCAGACACTGGCTTTCATAATTCATGCATCAGAGGGTTAAACCTTCAAAATACACAGTTTTTTTCTTTGTGTGCCAGAACTGCATGTGCCCGTGATAAAAACATGATTCCATGAGTCCATAAAAAAATCAAAACTGCATTTTAGAAAAAGGACTTGAATGATTAGCTGTAACCGATGGAACCGTAAATTCTGCTTTCAACCACAATGTGGAAAAACTCATTGCAAGTTATCTCAAAGGCTTGATTGAAGTTTTTGTCACCAAGGGAGGCACAACCAGTTATTACGTTTAGGGGATAATTACTTATTCAATCAGGGCAGGAATGGTTTAGTTAGTTTTTTCTTCAATAAATAAAGTAACCACTTAAAAACTTTTACTCAGGTTATCTTTGTCTGATAATAACATTTATTTGATCATTTCAAACATTTAAGAGCGACTGTGCAAAAACAGAATAATTCTGTTCAGGGTAAAATACTTTTCCACAGCACTGTATTAAATACTTTCCATTGTTGACTGTCATATCAAAAGGTGCCTTTCCACCTTCCCTTCAAGTGGATTGCTTTTAGGAGAAAAATGACCTCTGGACACCTTCTCTAGTGAACGAATTATTCAACAATTTACTCTTTTGGATGCCCCTCCAGCTGATTGCATGTTAAAAATTGCCAACTGGATAACCTTCCAGTGGATGAATCATTAATAAAAGTGCTCTCTGAATGCTCCTCATGGATAGATTGTTACAAAATGCTCTCTAAGGTACTCTTTCAATGGACTAAGGTTTGTAATTTTGCCCGTGTTTAACTTGCCTGCATAATTCTGTTATCTGTTTAAATAATGATGTTGAGATCATAATGATTATGTAAAAATTATCAGCTAGGTCCTACCAGATTTTGCCGGAAGACACATTTATTTTTTTTGTGTGTGTGCAATTATAACTAATATATGTTGTGTTATTCTCTTACCTAATTTAATCTTCACCACAATTTGTTGCCTGAAAATGAACCAGGATGCAGGGAATGGAGTGTAAAATGCACAACATATCGAAGAGGAGGGCCCTTTACCCTCTGGTCTACTTGAAACCTGAAACAAAACACACAAAAAGAGTCCCATCTAAGATTCTGATCAGACCACATCTATGTTTGGTTGAGTAAAACGAAGTATGTGCAACTACATCATGATTGCAGAATACCACAAAGAAACAGTAAACTGAGAAACTGACTGAATGCTCCTTAAGATTCTGCCAGCAGCTGATTATAATTAATTACTTTTTTTTTTCTTCATTTTTTTTGTTCCTGCCTTCCAAAAAGCCTGAGTATACCTCTGACAATGGGACGTGCTGTTTAGCTTCAACACCCTGTTTCTATTTTAATCATTTCAGCTTGTGTGGACATGAATATGAAGTAGTGATGTGTCGTTCGTGAACGATTTGTTCAAAACAAACAAATCACCTGTGTGAACAAACTGAACTGACTTGCTGAACAAAAAGAGTCCTTCATTTCTTAACTTCAGTTGTGCTCTTGTCCCTTACATATTTGTCAAGTAACCCTGTCATGTGAGTAATAAATACTGACTGAGCCAACAAGATGGAGTTAGTTGAGAGCCTGGTGTCGCTCAAGCCTGCCTCTACATCCCCCTCTTATGTCTTCAAAATCAAAGAAGCAGAACATATTATATTAAACATTTAGGAAATGTATGTGCTTTTTAAAGCTGCTGTCAGTTTGCAAATATCTTATATACCCAACTTAATTTCACTCAGCTGACTGTTCAAGCATCCACTGCTGATAGTCTCAATTTGATCAGCCTCGGTCACACACACGGTCACACACGCTTTAAGTCGTTTACCAAAGTCATCGAACGGAAGCTTCGTTTTCAAGACTTAGTTTGCTCTTAGTCAGACAGTTAGTGAGTGGCTTTTCTCAGTACGAACAACAGAACCTAAGTTTTGGCTGTTTCAGCTTATAAGATTCTGATTTTTCGGGCAGAGCTGTGTGACGTGCTGAACCATTCGGTGAACAAATCTTTTGAATGAATCACTTTACTGAGCTGATTTTACGGAGCCAGTACACTTAAAAAAAACTGCTTTTCTCATCACTAATGCGAGACGTGGTTGGTCAGTGAAGTGAAGTTCTGCTGTGGAATGATGTGCATGACACTTAATCATGTTAAATTATAACTCAATAAAGGAACAGAGCTGGAAGTGTCCAGAGAATATAAGGGAGACTGAATAAACAGTGTTACCTTGGTTAGTTTGCTTTCATCATAGACATCATACTAGGGGTGTCTTCAAATATTCAATGATTCGATGATACGTTCAAAGGGGCCTGATTCAAAGGCCAATCATACAGTCGAAGCGTCGCAAAATGTGGTTATGAAACAAGGACCATTCCATTACAGCTGTATGGGGGTGCTGAATGACTGATTTTACATAGAATTGCTTGTTTTTTTTTTTCCAAATAAACATGATATTAAGCCTATTTGATATACATGTTAGCCTATCAAATATACTGTGGAAAAATTTACTTAACTTGTACTTTAATATTCTATCTATTTAGTGCTTACGAATGAACCACCATGGTGAGTGGCACAATCCGATTTCAAAGATGATCTAAAAAAAGTCAAATGCAGGTTGTATCAGCAATTCCTTTCATATCACTCAACAACAACGAACATGGCTTTCCACCTTAAATGGGTAAGAAGCCAGATAATTGGGCTATAAAAAGACTGTTCTGTCATTCACTTCTCATTTTTAATGTAACGCAAGTACGCCAGACACCATATCATGCTATGTGGGCTTTTTTATATATATATATATATATATATATATATTTATATATTTATATATTTATTTATTTATATATATATTTATTTATATATTTATTTATTTATATATATATTTATTTATTTATATATTTATTTATTTATATATATATAATTATTTTTACTGTAGCCTTCTGCTGTAGCCTATATTCAAATGATTCTAAAAAAAAAAAAAAAAAAGATACATTTGACTATCAGTCGACGATCGGCAGGATTAGACGAATCAGATTGAACTTTGTAAATTCTTAGTCGGGGACACCTCTACATCATACTATACCAATAATGTACATATCTCGAATAGAAGTTTTTAACTTGAGAACACACAGGAATGTATATTTTTCTGTGTAGAGAGGAAACAGGGAGATTCATTTTTACATCTTTGCCATTGCCGGCTTTCCTAAAAAAGAAAAAACAAAAATTAAAAAAAAATAAAAATAAACAAAAAACTGATTGTGAATTGGTTAATTTCCATAACTTTGAGGAAGTGTTCATTTGACAGAGGCAGAGCCTGTAACATCTGTTGCTCCATAATCCCACACAATATCTGATACTCTTGTACTGTGAGGACAAGGTGCAAACTTCACATGTAAGACCATACTTCCAAAAAAGAAACCTCTTTGTGCTTCCAAACTGCTGCTCTGGGACTCAGTTGGACCTAAGCTGCAACCTCTGGTCTGAAAATGTGAAGCCAATGCAGAAGTGCTAAGAACTGCAGTTCAGTAAGAGTTTGCTTGAGGCTGGCTGCAGATACATCAGAAAATACACACACGGACTGAGCTAAATAGGCAATCTTTACAGCAGAAATACAGATTTTCAAGGATTTAGAGCCTCTTTGCCTTACTTGAACTACATAGGCTGAGTTCACTGCATCCAAAGTGGACGATAATCTGTCAGATCTTATCAGAAACAAAAGGGATGATGTCGCAGAGACTATACCCACGGTTGTGGCTGCTTTGAATCCCTGACCCTGTGTTTAGGTTGTTAAACTAAACTATTACAGCTGCTCAAAAGCTTCCAAATACATGCTGCAACACAAAACCTTTTTTTTCTTCAATTTTATCCATGCAGGCTAAGTACTTTGAACTGAATTCTCTCCATAAAAGGAACAAATATGTTTTCTACTCCTTGAAAAATAAATGCAAAAGATATTTAGAGATGTTTATTTTCTTTTTTTCTTACTGAGTGGTTTATATAATCTAGAGGGTTAAATTGGTTCAAGTGGAAACATCTGAACATATTTGATAAACATGGTGAAGGGTCAGCCTTGTCTTCGTTTTAATCCTTAAATGAAATTATGCTAGTCAGTGCTCCTGATCATTCCTGTAAATCTTCATCAATTTTGTGTTCAATCAGTCCCTTTTCTTTTCATTGTGGTTAGATCCTGAGGCATAAGGTACTTTTAAGTCTCTTCATGGGACACACACTGGGCTTTTAACTCTGATGTGAACTCATCTGCTGCATAATTGCTTCCTCTGATATGTTTGGACATGTGGATGGTTAGATGAGCTCACTATTACAAATCAAATCGATGCGATTGATCCCATGACAAAGAATATGGAAAGTATGACTTAACAAGATGGAACTGTGGCTCAGCTCGTCCCTTGTTGGTGAGAAGTCAATACAAGTCAGTATTGGAGTCTTGTGACCACCAGAAATGATTGTGTGATGGGGTGGTGTTTTTTTCTTTGTAAGCAGAGGAGATTTTGTTTGCTTAAACTAATAACCAGCAACGCCACCTGGGGGACGTGCACCCCAGGAACTAAACCTTGAAACTAAAAGAACAGATTCAAAATAAGGGGGGACAGGTACGAACTGAAGGGGGCAGAAACAAGGTTCAAACAAGTTAAAAAAATCTATATTTATTAAATCCAGAAACTTAAATGTAATCTAAGAAACTTAACCTAGGGGGGAAAGGAGTTGTTAATCATTAAAAACAAATGAGGTTTAAAGAATACATTTTATTGTCACAATTGTTAAAAATAAGGCCTTCTGCATAAGTTAAAACTAGTTAAAATATTCCCCAAACCCCTCTAAACTAACTAAATTAAAGACACCCAAATAAACCAAATTAACTTAAAGTAAGCTGAGGCCACCAGAAGGGAGGCAGACTACAGAGGGAAGTGCAGGGGAGTGCTCCCTTATACTCACCAAAGCACAGCACACACACTTCAAATCCTCAAAATAAATCTGTGTAGCCCTAGTGACCCAGTGTCAAACACATGCAAAAGGTGGAGGGCCCTCACCCTGGGTGCCTATAGCCTCCACAACTAGTGGGCTCAACTTCTGAAACAAAAGAAAACAGTGAAATAAGAGAAACAGAGCAAACCAGTTGGTGAAAACCACTAACTGAGGGGAAAAGAAACTAAGGATATTGAATGAAATAATCCAAAGGAAACTAACTAACTAAAGAAACAGAACCAAACTATGTCCTAACTAAACAATACCAACTAACTGAGGAATGAGGGAACAAACAACCAAAATCAAAGGGGAAACCAACTCGAATAAATGAGGCAAACAAACCAAACCAAAAGGAACAAAAACAAGCAACTGAAAGGGGCAAAAACAGCAGCAGGTCAATCTATAAGAACAAAAACCTGCTGTTTAAATCATTTAAAATACTAAGGTTAAAAGATGATCAGCCACCCTACTCACCAGCCCAAGATGCCACAAGAGAGGCCTACTTCAGGCCTCAGCTGCTTTTTATTTACTGTGCCCTGCCTGATTGGAAAGAGGAGGAGTTAGAGGAGGAGAGGGAGCTGCGTTCAGGGGCAGCACTGCTACCTGCCACAATCGGGGACAACTTGAACCACAGTTAAGGAAGGTTTCTGATTTCTCTCAGTCAAAGGAGGTTTGTTCTCACCACTATAAATGACTAAATACAACAAAATAATACACTCATGGTAGGTCAAGATTAAATCAGACTCCTTATCTCTTTGTTAAAAATATTCAACAGATCTAGATCTGTTAATATTTTTTGAAAGTATCTTGCAATGATGTTTGCCAGGGCACCTGCAGGTTTCAGCAAGTCAAATTTGAGACTTTTGAAGACTTTTTTTAATGTCACTTTGAAAGAAATTTAAGACAAAAAACACATAAATGTAGTTGATGGCTGATCATAGCATGTGTGTCTCTTTATGAGAGTCGTTCAAGTTTACTTTTTGTCTGTTTAATGAACATGAAGTGTTTCTCTCTGATTAATGGTTGTATGTAAAAGTGTAAACAGTGACCCAGGATGCAGAAACTATTTGTACCAGCAGCTTTTGAGACAGTATCCACTCTAAGTCTCCTTCTCGAAAAGTCCCGCAGAAAAAAATCGACAACGACAAAAAGAACATTGACAAATCCTGCCCTGACAAATGTAAGAGCTTTGAGTAATTTGTTTAAGATCAGATTGGAACATTTTAAGGAATTTAGGACTTTTAAAGACTTTTTTAAGGATGTGTAGGAACCCTGGTTTGCTGTGCTATGGTGCTATATAAATAAAGACTGATTTGCAATTATTTAACTGTGTTCTAATTTTAAAAAGAACTCCTCTCACTCCGTGTGAAACAGTTCATATCTAGAGGTGCCTTGTCAGACTGTAGTGAATAGTGCAAACATTTCTTGTTTATGGCTATAAGACAGCTGATTCTAGTGTCTTGTTTTTGGTGGTTATCTGACTGCAGTCAAGTGTTTCTAGTGTTTACATTGATTATTGAAACTTAAAACAGTTACAACAAAGAATAGACAACTCGAGAGGCTCATTCATTAATGTAATATTGTGGGAATTTAGTGGAAAAAAACATACTTTCTGGGGAGGGGGGTAAATGAGTTAGTTTTGATGTCAAAATGTTGGTAATACATATGTGAATCATTTCCCAAGTGGACATTTTTAAAATTTTTGACTTTGGATTTGACCCCACCCCTCCACCCCCATCATCATGACTTGATTTTTAATATGGAAACAGTACAATAACCAAACTCAGATGTGTTTTTTTTCACCTGTTAGCTAATTATTTCCCCTGGCCAGCTAACAAAGTTAACAATCTCTTGAGAATTGTTAAAAGGTCAGAGAGTGGTATCATAGCTGAGTGAGACTGATGGTGTTCAGCATGTTGAACAGAAAATATAAAGTTAAGTCCTTGTAAAATAAGACAAAACTTTGAAATCAGGCCATCGACAAGATCAAATGACATTTCTAAAGATCCCAGTTACCACAGGCAGGAGGATTTCAGATCAGTGAATCTTTACAGCTGTGGTCATAGCTTTACATACCCTGGCAAAATTTGTGATTTATTGGCCTTTTTTTCATATAAAATAAAAACTTTTCTTTCACCTATGGTCACAGTGTAATACTGTGTATTTCCCCCTTTAACTTCAATAACAGCTCAAAGTCTTTTGTGCTCATTGTGGATGAGGGTCTTTATTTTCTCTGATGGTAAAACTGACCATTCTTCCTGGCAAAAAGCCTCCAGTTCCTGTAAATTCTTGGACTGTCTTGCATGAACTGTCCTGAATTTCAGCTGAAGGGCTGTGGGTTTCAGAAAAACTTTCCTGGCAGTTGTAGCTGAAACTTTTGTTGGTCTACCTGACTGTGGTTGGGTTTCAACAGAATCCCTCCTCTCCAGCTTCTCAATTAGAAAGTAAACACTGCTTATTGGTATTGTTACGACCTGGCTCTGAGGGTAAAGGGAAGTAACAACAGTCCTGTATGCGTTGGAAAACTAAATTATTTATTGCAAGAGAAAATTAGGTGTTGCAAAATTTTACAGAAACTGAAGCAATAATCTGACTTGCAAAATGTTTGGATCATAACCCAAACCAAGGGAAATTAAAGAATAATATCCAATATAACAAGCTCACAAGTTTTACAAAGGGAGCACGCAGTGCCTCGCACACAAAACCACAGCCTGACAAAGAATCTAAGGTAAGTGTCTGCTCCTGATCGCCGTCCGCAGCCTCCTTTTGTAGCTGCCTCTCCTGATTTGTCCAGGGGTTCCAGCCGGACGCCCAAGCAAGATACCTAGAGGCGGGGACCAACACACACACCGATGCTCCCATCCACCCGTCACTCCCATTCACTCCCACTCTCACAACACACCCAAATATGGTTAGAGTACCTATTTGTATCCTTTTCCTGTTTTATACAGTTGATTTCATTTTCCAAGAGAACCTTTGACAATTCTCTAGCTTTCTCTTTGACTCGGAATCCAGAAATGTCAGTGTAGCACTGGATGAAAGATGCAAGGGTCTGTCAGGAGCTCAGAAACCCATTGAGCTTTTATACACACACACTCATTGCAAGCAAATAGCTCACAGGTGAGGATGGTTACCTTTAGTAGACATTCAAACACATTTGTGTCGACTTGTCTGCATGTTATCAGGACAAAATCACCAGGGGATGTAAACTTTTGATCAGTGTCTTTTTGGTAGTTTTTGTGTTATCATTCATATTCTCTGAAAAATGGCCATGAAATCATAAATTCTGCCAGGGTATGTAAACTTATGAGCGCAGCAGTACATGCCTATAAGTAGCACTTTCTGTCAGACAGCAGCCTAACTGCTGTAATAACTTAAACAATTTATATTATCACTGGAAAGCAATTAGGAAAAAAGTTTCATGAATCATGAATACCATCTTTCAAGAGGACAGTGAGGACAGAGTGAAA
Source organism: Thalassoma bifasciatum (assembly GCA_008086565.1). Taxonomy (NCBI): domain Eukaryota; kingdom Metazoa; phylum Chordata; class Actinopteri; order Labriformes; family Labridae; genus Thalassoma; species Thalassoma bifasciatum. Next base: position 29,664 of record RPOG01001155.1, read on the forward strand.
CTACAGCTGTGAGTTGATCTGAATGTATAGCCTCACACTATATTTTAAGATAAATTACAATCCCACAGACTTGCAGATATAAGTGCACAGAGCAGCATATCCCTCCAGGCGCTCAAATATCACTACCTAATTCAACAGAATAATTCCATCATATTTTAATTGGGCAAAATAATTACATTCCAATTTTATGCTGCTGTAACATTTGCAGATCCAGCCCCATTAAACCCTGAGCTACTTCATTTCTGCAAGGTGAAACCTTGAACAATTAATGGCTTTAGCCTATGCTGAGGTGCAACCATAAAGCATTTTTTTTCACTTAATGTAATCATAAAATGTGTCAAAAATCTGCTCGGTGCTTTATTAGCCTGTGAAGAGGGATTTTCTGAGTACATCCAATTATGTCAGGACGCACCACCAAATGTCACTGAGCGCTTCACAGGACCACAGCTTCATATTAATGCTTCACCGCGTCTTTGCCACCCGTCATGATTATGCACTGATGGATAGCATGAGTGTTGAATTATGAGGATGCTGGATGAGCAGGTGTGTGTGCGTGTGTGTGTGTGTGTGTGAGTGAGCAGCTCCGTGTGTTTCACTCTGATGATCTCTAATGAGGAGTAAATGAAGCACTTGTAATGTTGCATGAAGGAGTGAATACCTTGTTACTGCAGGTTGGGTTTAAACAGCAACACAAAAACAAAACATCATTACATGTAGTGTGCACACAGCGAAGGTTTGTTTTTGATTTTTTTTCATCATTAATCATTTGTTTTTTAATGGGTTTTCATTTCAAGCCCCAGGGAATAAATCATGAGATCTAAATGACTGTGCTGTTTTGATATTCACTGGCTGCTATTTGTTTAAGGTGTAACTGAATTTTTGTAATATAAAAGTAATTGCCAACAATAGATGTGATACTAAGAAATCAGAAAACTAATGGGTGGAAAATGTTCATTATCTCAAGAAGGGAATCTGCCTCCCAGGTTACAGACTATTATCATCCAGTGGCCTGGATTTAATATGATGCTGGAAAGTTTGTGCACAGACTGGTGCTTGTTTCACTTTTCCCCTGTTTAATGAAGAGAGCAAAGGTCTATCAGGCTCTACCTTTGTTATTAATGATGGTGATCAGTCACTTCCAAATGTGTTTAGAGGGCTGGATTGATGAGGAAAGAATCAAAACTTTTAATTTATTCGATTAGCATTTAAAGACCACGCACAACAAATATATTATAGATCCAAATATCACATAATGGTTGAAGCTAATCGAAAGGGTGTATGCTGAAGCTTATGCTTATTTTGCCTAAGTTATTAAGTTAAAAATAAATGAAAAAATAACTTAATCAACTTAATTACATGTTCTGAGTAACACCATAAGTTTTCTAAATGGAGAAAAGATATACATTTTCAAAACATATTATAGTAGTAAAAATAATCAAATTGAATCCTCAGCAATATTACAACCAAACACAACCCAAGTTCCAATATTTTGTTGTTGTTTTCTTCACATTTGATTTACATATTTTCTTATTACTTTGGTTTTAAACATGTTTTTAAATGAAGAAAGTGAATTACACATTTTTAATTCACCGTCACAACTATTCCATAAGTTTACATCTTTAACAGAAACACACCTCTGCTTGATATTAGCTCGTCTTCAATTTTTTTGAAAACACCTTGTCCCCTCAAATCATACTGACTCTCTCTAGTTTCGAACAGCCTCTTAGTGCTGCTGCAAAGTAAATTCTGTTGTGCTTTATACATTATTTGTGCAATTTTAAATTCAACTGGATCATAAAATTTAAGGGTTTTTAAATTGATAAACAAAGTGTTTGTTGGTTCCAGGAAATGTGAGTGATTAATAATTCTGACAGCTCTTTTTTTGTAACTTAAAAATAGGTTGAGAGTTGGTTTTATACGTGCTATCCCATATCTCCACACAATAGGTCATATACTGGAGTAACAGAGAGCAATACGGTGTGTACAAAGATTTCTTGTTGAGAACATCCTTTGTCTTACAAAGTACAGCAATAGTTTTTGACATTTTGGTTCTAACATTATTTATATGAGGCTTCCAACAAAGTTTATCATCAATTAGCACACCAAGAAATTTGTTTTCATTTACTCTTTCTATTTCAGTGCAATCAACCTTGATTTTAGCCTGAGTTTTAATTTTTCTTGTGCCAAAAATTATGCACTTTGTTTTGTTTGAATGTAGTGATAACTTATTAATGTCAAACCAAGTTTTCAGGGTTTTTAATTTGTTTTAAACTGGAGTCAGAAGCTGTTCTAGACTTTTACCAGAGCAGTAGAGAGTGGTATCGTCAGCAAACAAACGTACTTTAACAATTTGGGGAGATTGCAAATATCGTTTATATATATAATGTGGATAATTTAGGCCCTAACACAGAACTTCATCAAATTGTGAAGCTTTTCAGTTTTTTTGCCAAGGCTTTTGTCTGCACACGCAACCGACATGTATGACATTTATTGTTACGTAGAATCAGAAATATATGAGGGCACTGCTTCAAGCTTGCCCCCATGGTGAACTAAGACATTTTTCTATCTGCAGGTATCATTTCCTGTTCTCTCCACCTCTTAGTTCCTCTCTGTGATTCATAATAGTGCTCAGAATACATAACCTCATGACTCACTATGTGACGTTTGTGTCCTTTTCCCTGTGTTACATGACACTCACTTGTCTGTTTCCAGAGCGTATCGTTAGATGGACAAGAACTGACAAGTCTCTGTATTATTGGAAACACAAGGAAAAACACACTCACTTCATGAAAGAAAGGTACATCAGGTACTGAGTTTGACTCCACTTTATCTTTCAGAAATGTCTCAATCCTTGGTGTCTTATATTTAATAAAGTAATGATTACCTTCTTCAAATATTTTGCTCCATGTTCTCATGAGAGCATCACTGTGAGAGTCAATTTTCACCAGTAGAAATAAAAATGAAACTTTGGCTTTGTTGGTAATATTTCTTCTTGCTCTTAGAAGTCAAAACTTTTGGGTGACAGGTCAAACTTTTGATATAAAAAGTCAAAAATTGAGAAAAAAAGTAGAATTATGATATATAAAAATAAAATGTGAAATTATTAACTAAACTTTTTGAAGAAAAATGAACAATATTTTGAGATTATTCAGTCAAAATAATGAGATAAAAAATAAACTATGCGATAGAGTCAAAATGAAGATGAACAGTCAAAATACAATAGTTGAATATCAGTCATCATAGTTATGAGATAAAGAGTCAACATTTTGGGATAACTAGATCAAAATTAGGAGATATAAGTTAAACCTTCTGAATGAAAAGCCAAGAAATCGAGATTTAAAGTCAAACTTTTGAGAAAGAGAAATTTGATAGTCAAAATTTGGGGATATTATGTCAAAATTGAAGACAATGAAGAAAAGAGTATGAGATAAATAGGCAAATTTTGAGAGAAAAACTCAAAATTATCAGATGCAGACTCAAAATGTTTAAATAAAAAGTTCAAATTTTGACTTTTGATCACATTACTGTGACCTTATTTTGCTCAAAATCTTGACTTTACATAGGACTTTTGGAACTCACATCACTCAGCTGCTGCAGAAGACTTGTGGCTGAACATCCATGATGGGGTTCTCCTTCACAATTCAAAGCAGCTCTACTGGACTGAGATCTGGTGACTGTGGAGGTTGTTGAAGTAAAAGGAACTCATCATTATGTTGAGGAAAGCAGTTTGAGATGATTTGATCTTTGTGACATGGAGCGTTCTTCTGCTAGAAGTTTCCATCAGAAGATGGTTCATTGAGCTCATAAAGGGATGAACATGGTCAGAAACACTACTCAGGTAGACTGTGACTTTAAACCAGGCTCAGTTTGTACTAAAGGGTCTAAAGTGAACTATAAAAATTTGTCCCAGCATCATTACACCATCTGAATATGGAGCAGAAATCCAGACTCATCAGAGCAGACAGAGTTTTTCAGTCTCTCTGCTCCAGTTTTGATGAGTCTGTGTGAATTGTAGCCTCAGTTTCCTCTTCTTTGCTGCTCTTAGTTTCTATCTGCTTCAAGGTTGGAGGTGTTGTGTGTTCAGAGCTGCTCTTCTGCAGACCTAACCCTAACCCAAACTATCATCTCTATCCAGTCTGTCCATTCTCCTCTGACCTCTGACCTCTGGCATCAACAAGACATTTAGTCCCAGAGAAACTGCATGTGATTGGCTGATCAGATTTTTGTGTAAAGAGCAGTTGAAGAAGTGTTCCTAATAAAATGGCTAATATGTGCATATACGTTTATATATACTAACTATTTACTGATACTGGCTTCATAACACACATGCCAACACGTTAAAAGGGGGGTCTTGTCATTTCCATGTCTTCTTCTGGTCATGTCAGACCAACACAATAATACAGGAGGGATTTTGTTGCTGTGCTTTTTCCTTGTGCAGGAGTTGAAACCACAGCAGCACAGTTTTAGCTCTGCAGCACCAGGTAGTCACATTTAATCTTCCCATTTCTACTTTCCACTTAACAAACATGTTTGCAACCTTAGCTCAAGGGTATGTGCCAAAACAAAAGAGTTTTGCATGTTTTACGAATACTTCATCCTTTTTTTCTCCTCCTCTGGCACTTTTCTCAACTAAAGCCGGTCAACGAGGCCAATCACAATTTAGTATGCTCTCATATTTCTTTCTTCAAGGGAATGTGAGGAATTAAACATGGTTCCAAACCTGAATCTCAAGGATATGACCACAACTAATCTGATTTCCACCAAGTTTGTTTTGTTTCAGGAGTTAAGATCTTTTTATAAATAGCCCTTAAGCATCCAAGTATTAGAAATCCTTTTTTTTTTTTTTTTTATTTTACCTTTCCCTCCTTGAAAGTAGAAAACCAAGCTTGCGAAGTCTTTAGGCATGGAAAAAAAAAGTTTATTTTATTGATGCGTTTATCTTTATTTGTTTATTTATTTGTTGTCATTGTTGTTAAAATGATAAACTGAAATATAAAATGCTCGAGTTGAACCCCAATTAGTAGCCTGGGCATCTATTTGAAGCCTGTAAACTCACCCTGCCCCAATCTGGGACAGGCATCAATAAGAGACAGTCTTTTAATTAATTTTGCTAAAACTTTTTCCAGTAAAGATGCACTTCTTGGAGATTTTTCAGCCTTTGGTTTTAAAGCCAACACCATCAGTCTGGTCTCCTTGGTTACTCACTGTTGATTTATGTCTTCAGCTTCCATCCTGATTCTGTGGATTTATTTTGGCAAACGCTCCAGTTGATCCTGAACTCTCCTCATCCCACCAGTTAGTTTTATCACCATCTTCTTCAGACGTTACTTGGAGTTCAGCCACGTGTCTCCATTCACTAACCCTTTAAGACCAACTATACCAAGTTGTGCAAAACATTTTTTTTAACATTTTTATATGCTGTCATGTTGCTTTGTGCTTTAATCTCTCATTGAACAAACCAGATGCATTGTTTGAGTATTTTAGCGCAGGTGCTAATCTGCAACACTTTTCCACAGGAGGCTTTTGAAATAATAAACTAATAAGAATAGTGAGAGAAAGTAAAGAAGGAAAGGGGGTAAAAACACAGTGTATTATAACATTACAGAAATTATAAAAGCAGTTGTTACAAATTAAATATACTCATATGTTGTAAAGCAAAGTCAGTGTGATAAAGCAATCATCCCATCAAAATTATCCATGTGAGCAATGTTGTTTTAATTTTAGCCATTGTTTATGTCCTTTGTTAAAAGCATTTCTGTCTTTCTCTAGTTTTCGAGTTTTTCCCCTTTAACTGAAAGAGCAGACTGACAGAATTACAGAATGACGTCTTGTGTCTTGGGACAAGAAAAACGCCGCTCTAAGAAAAGCTCTGTTGTCTAGAAAACAGTGGTGACACATGATTGTTGACACGTTTAAAAAAGGGTACTAAAACTGATGAAATTTGCAAATGTAAAAAGATTGTGTTTCCTTCAAACGCGGCAGTGATGCCATCTCATTGGTTTACACTCCATGGGGCCGGTTTCCCGTTCAGGGTTTTAATAAAGCCAGGACTAAGCTAATCTGGTCTAACTTAATCCCCACTAATCCCATTGCTTTCTGCGTTGCGACTTAACTTCAGATTAACTAGTTCTAGACTAAGGAGTGTGTGACCAAGGTAATCAAGGACTAGTCAGATCATGTGTTGGAAGCCAGATTAGATTAACAATCTGCACATGGTGCAAAGGTGGGGTTGCTCCGAAAACCCGAGGTGGAATTTTCCTACTATAAATTTAGCAGTCTGTGTGTATGGAACAGGAGCCTGATGTCTGATTGAACATGGACTAAGGAAAAAGAAAGCAGTCCAAAAACTTCAGTGAAAGTGAGAAGATGCTTCTGAAGGAAATAATTTCAAAACATTCTATAATTGAAGATAAACATCATGATTCAACCACAGAACTCAACAAATGAAATGCATGGACTGCAATTGTGAATGAATACAACTCAAATGAAAGAGTAACCAGCAGGACCACCCAACAACTTCAGGTAAGACTAAATTATATCATTTATGGTGGTCTAATTGAACTAATCAGAACATATGAAAAGTATGTTTGCTCACACATGTTTGTATTACGTTGTAAAGGTCCTGTGGAAAAACATTAAAATACAGCTTAAGAAAACAACAGCCATTGCTCGCAGGGAGCGTTTCAAGACAGGTGGAGGACCCCCAGTTAGACCATAGACAGATGATCTCAGAGATTTGTTGACTGGGATGATTGAAAACCAACAACCCTTGGAAGGTATCCTAGATGATGATCATCTGGACAGTTCAGGTGGGGAAATGCAGCAAAACTCATTTGTTACAATGTGTGTGAGGGTATTTTATCCTGCTAAGATAAGCTATATGGCATCTTTTGCATTCTAAATAAAAAAAGAATTAAACCAAAAAAGAAATTAAAAAAAAAAAAATCTTGTCAGGGCTTCTGTTACTACTTCTGAAGTAGTAGAAGTCCATCCTCTGAAATGTTATGTCTAATATTGAAATTCTCTCTAGAACAAGATGACCTGGGTGTGAATCAGATGACAGAGGAGCCAGAACAGAGTCCAAGATTCCAAACATGCGCTCTACTAGCCCTCTGGTGTGGATGTGGGCTTGGTTGTAGCGTTGCTGCTCAGGCCTGATGGGATGTAGATAAGGAGTGAACAAAAAGTGTGTCTGTGCATAACCACTGTCACCAAGAAGGATTCCAGTGTGTTCTCCAGCTTCAAACTTAGCACACAAAGAGGAGTTTTGGAAAATCCTAGAGTCATGTGTTGAACTGCTTCAACGTGCAACAATGTTTGAGAACTGCATAGTGGGAGTACAAACACCCTGTACATGTATTGAGAACCAGTTTTTACGATTCCTGTACAGCTCAGCATATTCTGTTGAGGGGCACTTAATGGGAATATGACATCCATCAATGCAACCAACAACTCCAGGAAAGTTCCCATATTCATAGAACTGCATCTTGTAGATGGCCTGATCAGCAGCAGCTGGGAACTTGATGTAATCCTTTCTCAGTTCACATAGAGCTTTGCAGACTTTGTGCACTATTTTGCAGACAGTGGACTCACTCACACCACTCAAATCTGCTGTTTCACGGTGGAAAGTTCCACATGCCAAAAACCTCAAGGTCACAAGTACTTGTAACGAAGGAGGTATAGGAGTTCCTCTTGCTGAGTTACATGAAATCTTTGTCTGAAGCAAACAAATTATTTCAGCTGCATCATTTTTGCACATACGGAAACAATCACAGAAACATATATCATCAAATTCATTTAGAAGGTTACTTCTGTCTCTGAGAAATCTTCTTTCTGGTCTTGGTGGTGGTCTTCCAGCATCATTGATGTAGTCAAGATAATTCATGTTGACCATGCACAGTGGAGCATCCAGCCTTTAATCTGAAGTTAAACCTGCCCCTGGCCAGGTTTAAATAAAGCTGCCATTTAGACCTGGATAAGCTCTAGTCTTCCTTCAAGAAAGGAGATTATTTAACTCAAGACTAAGACAAGTCTGAGACTATTTTAATCCATGTCTCAGAAAGCTGTTTCGGTAAGTCCTGGTTTAAAACGTGATTTAATCTTAGACTAGGCTTAATCCCTGAACGGGAAACCGGCCCAGTAATGACTTATGTAGACGTACTTCCAGACTGAATAAACAGCTAAAAAGTGCGATTAACCATTAAAAAAAAATAGTATATATATATATATATATATATACTGTTTTTTATTCTAAGTACAGAAATGTCCTGGCTGTATCCTCAAAAGTATAAATGTTAAAAAAAAATGTAATTATGTGTGTTTAACGTAGGAAGCAATGGTCTCCTGTTTCCATGACCACATCACCCCCCGTCCTTCACAACCTGCACTGGTTCCCCATCCCATACTACATTAAATTAAAAATACTACGTCTTACTTACTTACAAAGCACACCATCTACCTCACAGACATGCTCCACCCCTACACCCCTCCTCGTACCCTCCACTCCTCCTCCGTCCCTAGGTCCAAGCACCAAACCTGGGAGAACAGGTCCTTCTCTGTTGCTGCCCCCACCCTTTGGAACTCACTCACTCAACACGTGTGACACCGCTGACCCCACCACCTTCAAAACCAGATTAAAAACACACCTCTTCCACACGGCTTCTAACTCATAACACTGTAATCTTAGGCCCCGTTTACACAATAAAGTTTCACAGTGTTGCACCCTGAAATGCATGAAAACACAATGAAAAAAATCTGCGTCTACATGGATATGCTGAAAATGGTGTAGTACACGTCCGGCCTGTAGGTGACAATATAACTGTAGAAGCCGTATACATGTCAACAGTTTTGATGATGAAGAAGAGGTGAGCCGGTCATCTGGAGTATATATTAAAAACGTCTTCTCTAATTGCAGAAGAAGTGCAATAAATGCACGTTTTGGTAGAGGGAAGTCAGTAGATTCAGCAGCAGAAGAACAAAATTGTAGGTCACTGTTGTTGTTGTTGTTGTTTGGTTAGTGCCTGGCTCAGTGGAGGTTTATTGCCTATGTGCACAGTTGAGCGTGACATCAGCGTATCCAAGATTTTTCTGGAGTAGTGTTCACACAGAGACAGTGAATATGCCATTTTGGTAAAGTTCCACTCTGGATTGCGTTTTCAACAGTTTGCTATTTCAGTTCGGCAAATACGCCGTCTCCGTGTAAACGGGAGGCTGAAATGCAACAATACTTTTGTGTTTCACCCCAAAACGGTGGTCATGTAAACAGTTGTCTTAAAAACATCCCATTACAACCCTTCTAATCTTGTTTCAACTTCCACTTTTTTCATTATTCTGTTGTTTATTATACTCATGTTTTTACCTGCTCTGTTAACATTTACCTTGTAAAGCTTTGTTTATTATACTATTTGTTTTAACCTCTACTCTTAACATTTACCCGAAAAGCATCTTTGAGTGATTGAAAAGTGCTCTGAAAATAAAGGTATTGTTATTTTTATTAAGTAAACAGTAGTCTTGATTCTAAAGTGTAACTCTCCAGATTTTTTTATGGAAAAAGGAATGATTGAAATGTCTGGTTTCAAAACTATAGCTGATGAAAACTTAATGTGCAAACTGTAGTGCTGGTACTGTCCTCTAAAGGCAGATTCTTTTCCAGTTCTTTCAAGAGTGTGCTCAGTTAATGCAACCACTCCACTTTGTAGCCAAAATACATTACAGTTCCCCTTATAGACTGAATGTAGTAAAGGTGTTATATTGCCAATCTCCTCCATTTAAAGCAATAAGACACAGCCAAATGACAACCTCCAGTGTTCAAAATAAATTATACTAAATACCTAAGTGCAAACAAACTGCAGTTACTTGAGTGTCCACTTGAGGCTGGCTACAGAAGAACAGGAATTCCCATCAACACCCATTTTAAAACACCTTTAAAAACCTTTGTGGTGAGTTAAAACGTGAAGACTGTCACGCTCCACCATCACCTATTTGATCATTTCTAAGTTGATTAAATGTAAACCTCACATAGCATTTAACACATGGAGACCACTTTATTTGGCTTCAGTTTTCTACCTCAGATAACAGTGGGTTATGTCTTTTACAGTCTTCAGCTTTCTCCTCTAGTTTGAGTAACAAAAAAAAAAACTTTTCAAACTTTCTGCTGTACACTGCACTTACCTGAGGGATTTGTTTAAGTTTACCTGTAAGTTATATTCAAGTTTTTGTATGCAGAGAAGATATTAATTCAACCATGCAGGTGGCATTTTGGCTGCACTTTTATAACTAAAGAAAGGGTATGAAGGGGCATTGTTCACATTTACAGTCAAAATGAATGAAAGAACTTTGCTGATATAAACGATCCTTAAGTTCTGTTTGAATCAGTGAATTCTGCTCGCTGTTATAGGTATCTAATGAAACTTAGATATTTTATTACTTGATATTTCTTTGACTTATTAATTTCTCTTCATGATTGATAATCGTCTTCAGACATCTGCTGGAAAGACTCACTACTTAATTTTGTGATTGATATTGCAGAATTTTTTATTGAGCACTATCCCTCCAAGTCCCAAAGAGGGCAATTAAAGCTGAGCTTTACCAGAGTGAATCTATAAGAGGAGTCTAATCATTCTGGTGTCTGACACAAATCTGTAGAGTCAGTTTGTTCAAGTTTGGCAAAAAGTCTATTTGAGAAAAAACTGAGCCAAGTCCAACAATTAGACATAGCGCTGGTCCCTTTCTCCTTTTGTTTTTATTCTGCAGATGTCACTTTTATTCCCTCAAAAGACAAATAAATGATGAAATATTGTCTAACTGTGGTTACCAACAATATTCTGGTCCATCATTTCTTGGAAAGCTTGAAAAAATGAATAAATTATCTTGTTATGTCCTTTACATTTCACTGCCTTTAATTTGGTGAAATATCAGCATTGTGGTGCAGACTTAAAGAGATGAAACAAACTGATCCCAAACCAAATGTTTGTGAAACAATAATCAACTTACCAACCAGATTTGACAGTAAAGGAAGCTTCTGATCGGGCAACTTGCACACAGAATGATCATGTGGCAGCTGTATTGGCTCTGTGTCAGTTGTATTTATGTTACAGGCATGAAAAATATGGAATTGCAGCACTTTTATGATATGTTGTTTTCTATCTGTGGAGCTCTGTTAAGTTGATACAGTCTTTTTCAGAACTCGATACCCTTTAAACACGAATATCTGCTGAGTTTTGTTTGTTGAAGGTTGACAAATTGCAGGCAACATGTAGGCTATGCAATCTTAAGCTTAAGGTTATTTGGTTGTCTGCTGCAATATTCTAATCACAGACTGTGCAATATCTCCTTAACCCCAGAGTACCAGATGCAATTGTAAACTGAATTATTGAGTCGCAAAAATGGTCAGAACAAGAAAAATTGGCAAAAAAATTGGAAAATATTCAGAGTGGGGCAAAAAATGGTCCAAAAGTGACAAAAAGGAGTGAAAAATAACCACAAGAAGAAGCAATAAAAATGTGTTTTAAATGGCAAAACAGTCAAAAGCAAGAACAAATTGCAAGAAAATAGGTTAAATATTCAGAAAGAAGCAAAAAATGGTCCAAAAGAGGGTAAAAAAGAGTGAAAACGACCAAAATGGACCAAAAGTGCACCCAAGCAGCAAAAATAAATGTATGGGTTATTGTCATGCTGTAAATTGTGTCAATGTTCATTTCCAAAAAAATGTCTTTGTTTAACAGTACATAAGATAGGGAACCTAAAAAAAATTGAACCATGGATTGCAACTGTAATATAAGGACAATTTTTGCAAGTATATTATTTTTGCAAATCCTTTAGTTATTTGTTCTTGTAGGTAAATTGGTGAATGATTCAGCCTTCTTTCAACAATAACTGAATTAGTTAAGAAATTAGAAACAAAGTTGGCTGTCAATTGATAAAAACAGGGTAGAAATAAAATTCAACTATCAGTCAAGAGTAATATGGGATAACAGTGTTAAAAAGTGCCATCAGTAAAAAAAAAAGATAAAAAGATCCAGAAATAGTTAAATCCAGTTGTGATGGAAACAGGATTTTGACCAGATAAGTCCAACCTGTGGAAGTAGTAAAACACCTTAAACATGCAGTAAGAAGGGGCAAAGCATGGTTATTCATGCAAGCTAGAGGAGAAAGGACCACGCGTGGGGGCGAGGATGCTAAAGTGACCTCACAGAAGTGGGAGGACCCTGGTGCAGATGTTCACACTCAAAGTTTGTGGTCTTAAGAAGAGGTGAACTGAAATCCATATGTCTTCACCTCTTTCTGTGATGACCTGACCCTGATTATTTCTGACACTTTAACAAAAGATAATTTTGGTTTTTATTTGGGGGTAAACTGTGAGAAAGACGAGACTGAAAGCAGCAACTGAAGCCAACATGCAGCTTATGTGAACGCCACGATGACATGATCTGGGGCCAAACCCACCACAGCCAATCGCATTCAGCCTGAAGTGCTTTGAGGTTTGAAGCGCTTGCATGAGGAGAAATGTTTACAGACTTTAATAAACTCTGATCACTGCTGCTGGGAGCTCGGATGTCACATTATCAGTCTGTGTCCTGTCTGCCTTTTCTCTTGATTGATTCTTCTGCATGCACCAAAGCTCGCTGACACATGGACAATATTTATATACGACAAACAGAAACCAAGACACTTCTCACACCGACAATTCATACCCCAAAAGATAACAGATTTGAGATTTTTATGTCGGATCTGCAAAGTGAGATGAGTTATTGGAGAAGAACACCAGGACGTTCCTAACTTACGTATATACACTCACTTTATAGGTTCATATATCAGGTTGTTTGCAGTGATTTTTACTGACAGGTGTGGGGATGAAGTTATGAGAGAGTGAGAGATTAGATATAAATAAAGAAAACACACACACACAGACAACTATAAGTACAACTATGGATACCAGGTGTGGTATTATAGCAAAGAGATTTTCTTTAAAACGATACATTTCTGTGAGATTCAAAAACAGGCACCAACAACACCAACATCAGGCTGTTCTTCTATCATAGACTGCAGTATTTTTGGCAGCTGTGGACACCAATCAATGACTGCACCGAGCCCCTCCCTCACTCCTCACTCCTCACTGCCTTTACCATGAGTATTAGTTCCCACATTGCTGTTTGTTGAGTCAGCAGAGCTGGGTCAATAACCGAATCATGTAGTAAGACCCTGCATTAGTCTGAGTGTAATGTCCTAATTAGTTTTTTTTTTTTTTTCAGAGTGTGAAAGCACTGCAGTTAAAGAGTTACACCGACTGTCACTACTTCTCAAACTGACTCAGTAGTAGAGAGAAAAATATGTTTCTACATGGTTGCTCCTAACTTTGGCCTGATAGGCCCCCAGCGGTCCACCTCCTCCCTCTGATCTCCCCCTATCTCTCCCACTGCTGGGCACTTTACAGCCAGCCATAAACAATAAGCAGAGAGCCTGTCAGCGTGCCCACCAATGCAGCACTAGCCGTCTCCGGGGGTCATCTAATTAATGCAAGGGATTATTGCTGGGTCCCTGGGCCGAGGCTGGGCCCCGCTGTCTCTGAATAGGATCATTATGGGAGGTAATGAACAGGGTGAGCAATGAGTTTTGGGCCCACTTGGCAAGGAGCTGCCTCAAATGTCAAAGCCACAATGTAATCATCACTTTGTTTGAGGCACTGGGGATGCACTTTATTTGTTTGTATGAAGCCAGTAGTGTGGAAACTACAGAGATGGAGCCATGAATGGACTCAGCTGGATGGTTGAGGGAGTTTGGTCCCTCCTCATTGACGACACTGATGCAAAGAGACTGTGGATGCTGCGTCTGGAATGTGGGTAGCTGTGATTTCTTTCAAGGAACTTTCACACCTGCAGTGTGTTTGCTTTATTCTGATTCAGATCATAACATGATGTAATTATGATCAATTAATGCATTTTTCCTTGGTGTCTTTTTCTGATCACACTGCAACATTATTAAGAGGTTAAAAACAAATCCAAAGTGGGGTTGTCCCACCATCACTACGTCACAGCTGCCTTTTTCCAATGGGTCAGTGACATAACTTAGATTGTATCAAACTCAAAAATGAGCAGACACCATTTAGCTTTGGCTCAATGGTGTGGGGTCTGAGCAAAAAGGGTGAACTGCTGTCACAGCCCTTGAAGTGTGAAAACTTTTCTGCTCTGACTGATGTGGTCCATGGACCACTGATAATTGTTGTTATTTCCTCTTGTAAATGTCGTAGCTTTAGTTTATGCTCTCAGGTATCCTCTGTGGTAGATGTGATCACCACGTGAGATGAAAAAAAAAAGGAACAGAACCCCGGAAGACCTGTTTTACCCTGGCTTGTCCTCCTTTTTGGTCATAAAATTACCTCAGAGGGGATTTTATAAAGTTCCCAAAATGTTTTTTTTTTTTTTTCCTCAGCTTGTTCTAGAGACTATTGATATTTCTAATAAAGCAAAAGCTGCACTGAGCTACACATTATTCTGATGCACCAACCTGTTCAAGATGTTGATCATGCAGAAAAACATGCTCTGACTGCTCGTGCTGCACTCTCAGACAGAAAATGCTGAAGTGGAAATGCACTTTTTTGGATGATTATGCAGATGTACAGTAGTATCCTTCATTTTGTCATGGTTGTGACCAGTGGGAGGCACCGCGCACAGTCTGCAAAGAGCTGGCACCTTTGTGTAAGTGGAAAATTTAAACACCTCAAAATCTAGACCAGACTTTGACTTAAATTTTGAGGCGTTATTAATATTTTACACAGGAGAAATACATTTTTTTTCTCTTTTTAATTAAGCATGTGGTGAAGCATTATCATGGAAACCCACTTCCACCAGTTAAAATATAAAAAATAAAAACTTAGCTTTGTTGAGGCAGATTTCTTTTACTTGTTACAAGCAATTTACACCTCATTTTTGTCTTAAAAAAACTTGAAATAAGACATTTTTATGACCTGGTCTGGTGAATGTGGCTCAAATTAAGAACAATAAGACAATTTTTACTACAAATAAGACATAATGACTTGCTTAGATTTCCGTTTTTGCAGTGTAAGCTTAGAGGTAAAAAGTCAAAATCTTGAGATAAAAGTCGAAATAATGAAGAAAAAAGTCTGAATTATGAGATAAAAAGTCTAAATTTTGACTTTTTTTCAATCTCATTTATGACACTTTAACTTTGTCATTTGGACTTGAAACAGGGAAAAAAAAAAAAAAACTCAATGAATTCATTTTTCATCTCTGTATGTTATACCAACGTAAATGGGCATCCATACATTATTAATTTTTACATCATAGAAAAAAAAACACTTCAAACAGAATTTTTATTTTTATTTTTTATTTTTAATCAATGTTTATTGTATGAAACTACTTTCTTTTGTCTTTGCGTTTCTGAGTATATTTACAGGATCTTCCAGAGGCCAGGTAGGGAGGTCCTTTTTTTTTTTTTTTGTAGAATATGGCCACTCTCTACAACCTCTATTGATCATCCAGGGGTCACAAATAATATTGGTATGCATATTCAAAGTGGGCATGGGCACAGGAAATATCCAGTGCTTTACAGTCAGCCTGGTGCTGTTAGCAGGGATGAAATAAAACACGTGTGTTTGCATGTTAGTTTGTCCAAGTAAGAGCAGGTGTGAAGAGCTTCCGCACTCCTGTGTTACAGAGCTGTGTTTACTCATTATCTCACCATCACAGGTTATAAGATGTCAGTCAATGTTTGTGTTGGTTGACAAAGAATGTTTCACTTTTGTCTCACTTTAGTTTCTCTGAGAAGTTTGCTGTTGTTTGTTGGGTTTTTTGCTCGTCTTTTGTGTTTCTTTGAAAGCATGTCTGGTGTTGATTTGTTTTGGTTTAGCAATGTTTCCTTGAGCTCAGTCAAAGTTGAGTTTCTCGTCAGCTGCTCAGCTGTGATGGTTAAGTGTCCTCTTGTTTAAGACTTTCTCACTTATTTACCAAAGTAAGGGTGTTTTTTGACCCTTTTTTAGTTTTACCCATGCTCTTTACAATAAATTTTAGACAAACTTTCACAACTTTTTCCATTGTCAATCCATATCAGAATCAGAATATTTGTCCTATACCCCTACCTCATCAATGCTTTTTTTTTTCTTACATTTTTTACTGGAAAGATAGGGCTCTAATAGGAAAGACACCAAATCATACTACATGCAGAACGCGAAAGAAAAGTCAAAAACACTTATTATCAGCTGTTAGTCCTCTTGATCATGATCTTGCACTCAGAAAATTGAGTTACACTATACAGTGGAACTTTTTGACATCTGGGTTGATTGAAAAGACTCCAAAAATTGAGAGAAATAATCATTTAAGAGGGATGGCTCAAGTGTTGTGCAGCTGTACAACATAATACAGACATAATTATATTTTCTAGTACCATATAATATGTGTTACTAGAAAAGTTTGGTGCACAGAGACAACACATCGCAGACTATACAATGGAAGTTTTCATGCATACATACTGTTTTAAGTTTTCCACCTTGATGGGAAACCCACAACAACAGGCTGCCACTTATATTCTAGGTTTTACAGTAATTTGTTGCCAAATGCACGATATACTGTGATAAAATTTTAGAAAACTTCCAGGAAATATCAGTTTTCAGGTTTTACTCATGGAGTGCAAAACAATGGCAAAGAAATAGTCAAACTTAAATCGGATAATATGGATTTGTTTCCCCTAATGAAGACTCCACCGTTATTTTTAAACATATTTTTCACACACTCCAATCCTTACCGCACCTCACATGTCCACGAACAAACTGGATATGTAGACAATATAAAAGGCCAGATGTTATAGCTCCTTCATTGAGTTTGTTACTGGTTATAAAACAGAATCGAATTAATTGTGATACTTCTTTATGAGCAACAAACACAAAAGAGACTATCACTGACAAGACTGTTTCTCTCTTGTTAATTTTTAATGCCTTTGACCTTTCTGAAGGTGGAAGGTGCCAGACCAGACAATTTGCTGAAGGTGCTGAATGAACAGACTTTCGAGGAACTTCCACCAACAAATATCACTGCTGTCTGGTCACATTTTACGTAGAGAAGTAAAGAAACTTTAGTAGGACAAAGTTCTGTGACCATGTACACACACCTACCGTACACTAATGCAGTCCGGACGACAAGTGTACATATACCCAGTAAGATGTCTTCATCCGGTTCAACGACAGTGTGTTACCATTATTAAAATAGTGTACTGTAACCATCTCTAATTTAATATCTGAATGTATAAAAATCATCTTTAATATGTCACTTTCTATTTAGAGGTGGTTGTCCAATCTCTAACACCAAAATTTTAATTCATGAAAATAACATTCAAATGATTTTTGCCAGTTTCCCAAATGCTCTATTAACAAACAAACAAACAAACAAAAAAAAAAAAAAAAAAAAAAGGTTCCTTTGGAAGGACAGTTGAAGAGATTCAGATTGATTTTGTAGATATTTTATGAAATTACAAGTCTCTATGTAAAAAATCCTGTCCCAGGTTTTCATGTCACTACTGAAACAACAATTGAACACTAACTGGTACCAACTTGTAACTTGTTAACACTTGTCAAGAGTGGTAATTGACTGAGGGTTTTGATTTTTAGTAAAAAAAAAAAAAAGAAATACATAAAAAAAGAGGTTCCTCTACACAATGTAGATGGTGCTTCTTCTTTGTTTTAGACATCACTTAGTTTTGGTTTTCTGATGGGTTATTTAGTAGTGTTGCACTAGCAATTTGCGTTAATGGTTAGAGTTTGATTGCAAATAAAAAAAATAAATAAATAAATTTGGATTTGAGAGTTTATGTCAAAATATCTTATATTTGTTGTCTTTTTGGAGGGATGTGTTTCAGATGGGGCCTGGTAGTCTGCAGGTTTCCTTTGACTTCTAGAGCTCCTAACGAGGCCATCATTCAGAGCACCTGCCCTCATCACACCTGTGCTCATCACACCTGTGCTCATCACACCTGTCCTCATCACACCTGTGCTCATCACACCTGTCCTCATCACACCTGTGCTCATCACACCTGTGTTCATCAGCCAGGCTACTCTTTAAAAGGGGTTTCTTCCCCTCACACAGTCTGTGACACACTGACACCTAACACCTCCAGTTGGTTGCTCAGTGTATGCGTGAGTGTTTCATTGAGAGTTTGTGTGAGAGTGTGGGGGAAAGCAGGGTGACTAGGACTAGACTTTTCTTTTATTCAAAGGTTTAATCTCAAGAGGCGGTCTCTTGTGTTTTTCTTTGTTAGGTTAGGGTGTTTAAGGCCAATTCTTCGTCTACATTTTGGTAGAATCAGTGGGTGGATGTGGAGGCTGAAACCTCCACACCACCTTTTAGAACCCAGAGGCCTTTTGTGTTATTTGTTCTTTTGAAGGGGGTTTCCCCTCGTTAGTTTCCTTGTTTTAATCATCATCATTCATATCCAGACCTGTAGAAACGAAGTCACATGATTTAATTTTGTTTTACAAAAAAAAAATAGCATTCAAATTTTGATACATGCATAGAAAATTAAAGTTTAATTCTGTTAAAAATCAATTTAAATTGATTTTGATACAAAAACCATGCATATACTCATTTTTGAAAATACCTTGTACATGTGGGAACAGAAAAAAAACAAAAAACTTCTGTCAATAAAATTGTTTTTCATTCTCATGTGATTTTTTTGTTTTGGGAGTGACAAATTTTAGGAGAGCTTAGACATTTGGGTAAAGTTAGACAATATAATGTGAAAGCTGACTGTCCTTTTACTGCATATGTGCTCCTGAGACCTGGTGCAACATAAATATGGAAAAAGTTGTACCCAAATAAGATCAATTTCACTCAAATTCCAACCTTTAATTTGGCCCTTTTTTGTTTAAATGCCCATATACAGACAAAGTGAAGATTTGACTTTTTGCAACTGAGATATTTCACTTTGCACCCCTCGTTTCTTCCAGTACAAGTGCAAATAGACTTGTGTTTGAACAGCCAAGGCCTGTGCTGGCTCCATGCAGTCTTGTCAGTTACCTTATGACCACTCTTATCATTCTGCAGGTGGGTGCAGGAGACAATCCATTTTTTTTTTTTTTTAATCAGTTTACAAAGTTTAGGTTGGTTTGGTCTTTTTGGGGTTTTGTATAGAAATGTGTATTCTGGTAGAAGTTTTAGGGCACAGATGGCCTAGTGGATATGGTTGCGCACCATGAGGCCGGGTTGGATTCCCGCCTGTGGCCTGTTTCCCGAATGTCATTCCCCACTCTCTCCCCCTTTCCTGCTCTATCCACTGTCCTCCTATCCAATTTAAAGGCAGAAAAGCCCAAAAAAATCTTTAAATAAAATAAGTTTTAAACATTTAGGGATCCGCATCATTATTCTCCATGTGCATTTACTTGAAGTCAAGCCCCAATTTAAAGTCATTCATAAAAAAACTAGCCATACAGTTTTTATTGGACCAAGTAAACAGCACAACATCCTGATCCTTCTCTAATGCCATTCTGTTTTTCTCACATCTCTTTGCTAACACTAATATTTTTCCCCCTTTTTTTTCCTTCTTTTGACTGTTATGTATCTGTTTGAACAGCATATACTGAATGTGTATGTTAATATATTGTATTTTTGTTCAGGACTTAGAAAGGCCACCCGACAAGCCCCGTAGTGTTTCTTTGGCCCCTCCTGCACATCTTTGTAGCAACTGTTTGTTGCTTTGCTCAGATTTTGTGCTACTTTTTATGTTCAATAAATAAAATACAATAAATAAAGTAGGTTAGATTTTGCCATTAAAAACTACCTTTTGTGTGTAAAGGACAAAACTCTACCTCACATCTTTGCAGATAGTGTC
The DNA here is from genome assembly GCA_008086565.1 of Thalassoma bifasciatum. Classification (NCBI taxonomy): domain Eukaryota; kingdom Metazoa; phylum Chordata; class Actinopteri; order Labriformes; family Labridae; genus Thalassoma; species Thalassoma bifasciatum. Next base: position 49,494 of record RPOG01001155.1, read on the forward strand.
CTTTTCTTCATTTTTGTCCCCTAGTAGAGGAAAAGGAAGCTCCCAACAGGAAGGAAAAGTCCATCAGTGTTTAAGTTCAACTTTCCTCTGACACCAATTCTACAGGGTGAGATCAACATACCCTGGGTATCCTTGGGTCCCTGTTTCTACTAACTCTGACAGATGAGGGTTACACAGAGGGTGATGACATAACTTTTGACCAATCGTACATATGGATACCTGAGCTGTCAGCAGATTGTTGTATCACAGAGCAATATCAACACCTTCACATACTTCAGACTAAATCAACACTTTTGCAATTGAAAAACAAAGTGTGAACAGTCGGATAAGAGACGTGTTGAGTGAGTGTGAAAATGAGTTACAGTATCATTTCCTTATCCTTGGTGTGAAAAAGATGCAGCAGTAATAAATTGTATTCGTTTTCTGAAACTGATTTATTGCTTCAGTGTATTCCTGTGGCATGTTTGTTAGTTTAAAGATGTAGTATTTAACTTGTGGAGAGCTGTGGTATGATGAGAATCCACATCACTTACGATAAACTGTTTGTATTTAGTTTCTGTTGAAGCAGAAAATCAGATTTAGTGATCAGGTCTGTAATTGTCCTTCTTTATAGTGTCAAAAAAGATCTAGTTAACCCTGACGTTACTTTGATCCCTACAAATCCTGCTCCATAAAACGCCCTCTGGATCTGGCTGACTACTTGATGGTAGAACACACTCACTAAAGGCAAATACTAATGTTATGCAAAAATGCACAGCTGGCACAGCATGGTTTCATCTTTTATTTAAATCTTCAGACATAACACAGTTTGACTGACAACCAAGCCTGACAGCAGGGAGCTGAAAGATGAATTTGATACCAAAGTGTGTACAATACAGCAAATATCCAAAGCATGTGGGGTTTTTTTTTTGCCTTTTTATTCAACAGTTCAACTTGTTCATCAGCTTATTGTTGTAACTGTTTCTCCAAGAAGGACATGGGCTTTCTCAGATGTCCAGCTCAGGCCAAACTTGAGCAGTTGGCAGTACAGTCAGTCTCTGTTAGTGGGCTGATGGTCCTGTAGGTTGCATTTGGATTTATTCACTTATTCATTTACATTTTGGAAATTCTGGGGAGACAAAAAAAGCAGTCATTTATTTCCAGTTCAGCTCCAGTGCCGATTTTTGCGACTTAATTAAATCACAGAAATTGTTTTCAGGAGAGAAAAACACAGATCAGTCTTCTCTTCTCACTGCTAAATTTGTCAACCTGCGTGGTGTTGTCATAGAGACTTTGATATGCTGTAAATCAATCCAGTCCAGTACGACCCTACTGGGAAGCTAATAATAAACATTTAAAAACAACTTATTTCAGTACTGATACTTTAATTTTAAGTTGTAGATTGCAATCAGTCGAATATCTACAGATAAAACATATTTTAGGATCACTTAGAAAGGCTTCTGTCCCTACAAGCATACGTTGTAACACACATGTTATTAAGTTACTAACTTCCAAAATGTAAAAAAGTATATACCACAGACAAATCATTACTATAGAACTGTACAATCTTATACAGGAAACAGCTTTGTGAAGCTTTTTTTTTATATATATATATATTAAATAAAAGAACATCTAAATTTTCAGAACATATTTCTCTTGTCCATAACAAAACGCCACTGACAGAAATACATCTCCTTACGATTCATTAAATCATTTTCAGACTCCTGCATTGAAAAAAACTTTGATTTGGACTGTGATTTAACTGCTGCAGCTTTATTACATGACAGCTGGGATAGGCTCCAGCCACCCGCGACCCTGATTAGCAGGATAGACGGTATAGAAAATGGATGGATGGGTTGTTTTTTTTTAGGTCAGAGGTCATCATCATTTTTCAGACCAAAGACCTTCTAACTGATGGTGGGATGGAGCCAGTTTATAACCTTTGACAGTTCTTTTGCTTTGCTTATGACTCAGAATCCAGAAACGTCAGTGCAGCACTGGATGAAAGATGCAGGTGTTGGTCAGGAGCTCAGAAAGTCACTGACCTTTTATACACACATACACTGATTGCAAGCAAACAGATCACAGGTGAGGTTGGTTACCTTTAGCAGACAGTCAAACACATTTGTATCAACTTGTGTTCATGTTATCAGGCCACAATCACCAAGGGATGGAAACTTTTGATCAGGGTCATTTTGGAAGTTTCTGTTGTCATTATGATTTAAAAAGACAGTTATTTGTCAATAAATGGCGTCACTCAACCACTAACCATGAGCGACAGAAGAGTTTTTGTTGTCATTCATATTGCCTGAAAAATGGCTGTTCACACACATACACAGTTGTGTTTTATATTTAACCAGGCCTGGTCCCAGGTGTAAACATACCCGGGACTCAGTGCTAAGATATTTTGAGGAACCTGACAAAGCCTGTGTGTGATTGGCAGAGCAGTAATAGAGGCGGGTCCTTCTCTGTCTTGGCGAGCTGGAAGTGAACGCTGAGTGAACCTGTGAACAGTTTTAGAGAGCTGCTGAATGTGTTCATTTCTGACTGAGGATAACATTTTTGGCCTCTATGTAGCCATCAATGTGTGTTCAAAGACAATAACATGAGTAGAAAAAGAAGTATTCGGAAACAAATAGTTGAAAATGTAAAACCCCAAAAAATAAAAGCCTTGCCAACCAAACTTGTCATGGACCCCCTGCAGCTCCTCAATCGACCCCCTCGGGGCCATGGACCGCCTGTTGATTACCTCTACATTACAAAAGCCAAAATTCAGGGGTCTACCAAGTGCTAATTTTCATCTATTTTAGTCTATAGATCAGGGATGTCCAAACTACGGCCCGGGGGCCAATTGTGGCCCGCCTTCTATTCTTACCATGTATTAGTTTTGTCACTTAAATTAATCATGTTCTAATTGTTTACAATTACAGTTTCTGTCAAGTGCTTGAAATAAATCTCAGTATATCTGGTAACATTTCACAAAGATTTGGACTGTGCATAGGCAACATTATAAAGCTAAAGCTCTGAACAATTTGCAAAAACTCAACAACTTTTACAACTGACATGTAATTGCATTTGGCGTGATGCAAAATGTGTTTCATGAGTTGTTTAGAATACAAAAAAAAAAAAAA